>APFE031584998.1:19540-40032 GCA_000404065.3 Pinus taeda | reverse complement strand
AAGGGGGGGAATGTTGGACACCTAATCCTAAAGGGTTAGCGTGGAAGCCGAATGGACAAAGCAGTCCAAGAGACCTTGGGATGTGAATCCCAACGGTCACCAAATGTATTATAAATGTATATCAGATTGTTAATAAAAATGTACTGCATGCTTTATCTTTCTCATATGTTCTCCCTCACCATGTGTGTTTAACATCTAGCATGTAGGGCACCTGCCAAAAATTATGCTTTGTTTTTTACGGAAAGGTACTTACAATTAAAAATTAAGGCTGTCAAGGCAGGGGTGCCTATAGAGTTAAAAACTATTGATGATTTTATAAACTGCTGTAAACATTATGGGGTGAAAGTCAACGATTGCTATGTGAGTTTTACTTGCATAATTTGGTGTTGGACGGTGAAATGGAGGAGAACCCTAGTCCTTTTCTGGGTGATATCCAGCTTCAAGCATTCATCTCTTTTGCTGTTAACCAGATAATGTGGCTTAAAGCCCATAATACCTTTCAGAGACAGGAGAACAAGTTAGATCTGTGGGTAAGGGGTGAATCAAGAAACCCATTACAATTGTGGAATAAGCATAGAAGCTTAATGAGAAAGAAGGGTGTGATCCAGACATTGGGGCCCATTCACACAGCAGTTGTCTAGCAAGGGGTAGAATACTTCCTATCCATCAAAGACCTTGCCATAGCAGCAGCTAAACTCTAATGGAAGACTTCCAATTGGAATGGTCAAGACAGAGAGCCATTCAATTACGAAAATTTTCAGTTAGATGTTGATCGCCTGGTTACCTATAATAACCTCATCCTGAGAGAAGGCCCATATTGGCTAGGTTGTAGGTTTCAAAGTCCAATTATTTGGTATCCTGCAGCAGGGTATAAGGCCTTATATGAATTGCTTGAAGGCCAGACAGGGCATATTTTTTAAGTTTTAGCGAGACATCTTGGTTTTAGATCACTACATGAAAATCCCTCTCCAGCCTATTCCCTAATTGCCTTGCATGTCAATTACAATGTTTTCATGAGGGCATGAAAAAGGGTAAGTAGGGGGGTGTGTTGAGCATTGGAAAAGGTATGTATTTACCACTTATTTCTTTATCTTTTTATTTGAATCGTAACTTCTTTACATTCTAAGATGGCAATATGTTAAAGAATTATGATAAAATTAAGGAGATTTGTGATTGATGCAAAATGACCAATTATTGTCTTTTTCTATACAGATTCCAGAAAGTGAAGAAAATGGAAAATCACTATTCATGAGGAAAAGACGAAGCAAAAGCCACTGTTGTCCCTTTGACAGGAAGCTGTATCCAGATGAGGAGATCAAGATCAGAGCACATGATCTAGGAAAAGGAAGAGGAAACGCGGCATTAACGCAAGAAGACAAAAAGATAACTGGAGATCAAAGATAAATCGAATCCCTCAGGATCCTTTGATCCTAAGGGATCGCTGCTTCAAGACTTATCGGTACTCTTGATACTTCCGCCTAGCCGTTATAAAAAGGGGCAGCGCTGGTAGCCCAAGGGGTGGATATTATTGTCAATTTGTAGAACTTACTATTGTACTCTTAACTTTGATCATCGACTCTCTTTGAAGAGCGATCGCTGTAACCCTGCCATTTAAGATTAATATATAACTCAGTTGTTGTTCCATTATCTGATCCTGGAGTAACCGTAGCAGTGCTTCCCTGGTGGCTAAGGGCCCGACCCTAGTGGATCCACTTGCTTCTTGTATCATTATTTTACAATTACAGTCGTGTGTGGTTTGATTTCCTTTGCATTTCCTTAATTTACTTTTTTCAGTAATCTTTTGTTTCTAAACGTTTCCCTAAATTGCTCTGTTATATCAAAATCGTAATTCGATAGTGAGATTATTCTTTACGACTTGAAATGTCATGCTGTTCATTCTGAAATAATATTGCATTGTCTAATTCAGATTCTGTTGTTCATATACAAATTGCTATTGCTGTTCATTTACACTTGCAATCGCTGTTCATTTAACTACGGTTCAGTTACAATTGTGATTGTTGTTCATTTAACTGTTGTTCCATTATAACTGCAATTGTCATTCCTTTATATCTGTGGTTAATGTCTTGCGTGTTAGAATAAGATTACTAATTCAATTACTCTATAGTCGCTGTGTGTTTACACTTAATTAAGTTTGTCGTTCAATCTCTGTAGATTTAATTAGGTTTGTTGTTCCTTTCTTAGTTAAAGGTTGTTGTTCAACTCATTTCGGTTAAGATTGCTGCTCAATTTACTTCTGTACATTAAGCTTTGTTGTTTGATCTTTTCAATAGATTTAATTGTTGTTCCTTTTCTATTAATCGAATTGTTATTTCCAGCATTTACTTGAGTGTGGATAGAAAGATCTACAACTGTAACGAACATTGACTACTGTTGTCTAGTTCTCAGATTGAAATCTTGTCTGTGATTGATTTTCATTTACATCAGTTTACAGGGGAAAGAGTTATCATTACTGCATCCTTGACTGATGATTGTTGTACTTTCTTGAGTGACTGATTTAGTTACAAAGCATTTAAGTTTCTTGCCATTACAATTAGATTTTTTTTTCCAGCATTCAGTTACTTTTGCAAGCACTATACTGCAAACATTACTCTTGAACAAGTGACCGCCTCAGACTGAGTACACTCTTGAGATAAAAAATCGTACCTGGATTGATAATTAATGTAGGGTAAATAGGGGTTAACAGACGCCTTTTTATCACTCAACAGTGGATGCAAGTGAAAAACCTCAATGTGGGGAAAACCCTTTGATCAAATCTTCTTATTATTCTTCAAAAGTTCAGAAAAGAGAGAGTACATCATACAAAATTTCCTTGCCCAAACATTGTCAAAACAGTCCAGCAAACAAAAGTCAACGAGATGCCCTAACCAGAAAGTCAACGCTGGTCAAACCAACAAAAATCTTCTCCGAATCAGTTCGGTCAAACCCAGTCAACTCGACCTTCAGGGACAGTCCAAATAAGCCCAAAACAGTTTGGAAATTCTCGATCAAAGATGATCAATGCAGGTCAATGCTGCAGTCAAACTTGTTGCAGTCAACACTGGTCAAACAGCGCAAAAAATCTCGTTTTTTGTGCCCAAATATGCAGCCTACCCAAACAGAGATATTACCACAAAAATCGCTATCAAACAAAGTCAAACACTGCCCTGTCAACATTGGTCAAAGCTGGATGCAACTTGGTCAACGCAAAAATCAGAAAACCCAGTGAAACCTTCGCACGTGTGGAGAGGAATAGGCTGCCCTGAAATTTGTACGACCCAATTAGATGAAGAGAGAGAAAGATGTGTGAGTGATGAGTGAACAAATGAGGAAAATGACTCCTTTATATTAATATACAACATTAAGGATGAAGAGACGCGTTTGTTGGGCTTCATGAGCCTAAATTAGACTTCTGGCTGACCTTGACAATTTGTCCATAGAAGAAATAAATTCATAATGCCATTTCTACTTGTCAGAATGAGATGATCTTTAGAACAATCCTGCACCTCTCAGAAAGAGGAATCCAATAAAAATATCATCTCCATCATATGAGTTGTCCAAGGTGGAGTTTGGCCCTAGTTGCCAATTTTAACACTCCCTCTCAACTAGGGAGAAATCCACCTACCAAACCATCTGACAATTTGTACCATTCCTGACATCCCTGCTACGCTATGCTTTGCTCTGCTCTGCTAAACCAAGAAGAAATAATGAAGAAGAAATGATCGAGAGTGTATCATACAACTCTCCACTGACCCGAAGTCAGTCTCCATTGATCCCATATCAATATCAAATATCTTAGCATAGGGATTACGGTAGTACACGATGCATCCATTGGTAGTACCATGGTCTCTATCCTCATTGGCCAGATAAGAGGTACTTCCCATGAGTCCCGGACTGCATGGGTAGGATGTGTCAGCAAGAGAAGGTGAACCACTCATCCTGCTCATATGCCATAGGAGAAGGTGAACCACTCATCCTATGCATATATCAACCATCATGGAGTATCACAGGGGAAGGTGAACCACTCACCCTGTACATAGCGCACCACTAGGGGAAGGTGAACCACTCACCCTATGGTCACTCATCACTCCAAGAAGTACCCCAAGCCCCTCGGAGCTCCCAGAGCTCAATATCCAACTCAAACGAGACAAATATCCAACTCAAACGGGACCCTCATAAGAGGGTCTCTCCACGACTCCAAGTCGTTCACAGAAGATTAAGAATTTGACCTTCCCCAGGGGCTTCGTAAGAATATCTGCGACCTGATCATCAGTCCCAATGTGACGGAGCCTTATTGCTCCTCATTATACCATATCCCGAATAAAGTGGTACCTGATATCAATATGCTTGGAGCGGTCATGAAACATGGGATTCTCATAAAGACAAATCCCACTTTGGTTATCGCAGTAGATCACGATGGTATCCAGCACATGCCCAAACAACTCACTAAAGAGCTTCCTCAACCAAACAAATTCACAGGAGACCATACTAGAAGCAATATATTCGGCCTCAACGGTGCTCAAAGCAATCGATTTCTGCTTCCTGCTCATCCAAGATATCAAAGCAGAACCTAATGAGAAGCAACATCCTGATGTGCTCTTACGATCCACCACACTGCCAGACTAGTCAGCATCAAAATAACCATGAAGCCTCAAATCCCCGGCAATGTATCTTAGTCCTTAGGTGATTGTGCCCTGAAGATATCTCAGAAGATTCTTGGCATCAATCCAATGTATGTGATAAGGCTCGACCATAACTTGACTCAACAAATTCACTGCAAAGCATATGTCTGGACGAGAGTTCACTAAGAACATCCGGGCCCCCACGAGTTGACAATACTCAGAAAGATTTCCCAAATCGGACCCAACAACACTCCCACATAGCTTCTTGAAGTTGAGTTCCATTGGAGTAGTTACAGACTTACAATCCATCATCCCAAATCTTTCAAGTAGCTTCACAATGTATTTTCCTTGAGAAAGGAAAATCTCACTTGGCTTTTGCCAAACCTCCAACCCTAGGAAATAATACACCAGTCCTAGGTCCTTCATCTCGAATTCGGAAGCCAACTCCCTCTTGCATTGATGAATGAGATGGTTTGCACCTATAGAAAGAGATTGTCCACATAAAGTATCAAGATGAGAGGTATATCATTCTCAACCTTAAAGTAAAGGTTCAGATCAGCTTCACTCCTTGTAAATCCTAGCTTCATCAAATAGTTGTCAATCCTCTTATACCAAGCCCGGGGAGCTTGCTTCAACCCATAGAGGGTTTTCTTCAACCTTTCGATCTTGAACTTCGAAACACTCGGGTTGTTCAACATAGACTTCCTCCTTAAATGAATCATGCAAGAAGGCGGTCTTGCAATCCATTTGATGTAAATTCCATTCTTGAGAGGCAGCAAGGGCAATGATCGAACGGATGGTGGTATCTCGGGAAACTGGTGCAAATATCTCATCATAGTCCACACCTTCCTTTTGAGTGATCCGAGTTGACTCAACTCCCAGATTTAACCAAGATCTTTTACTTTCGTGATGTGATTATAATTGCATTTAAAACAGCATAAATGAACATATATGCATGTTGTAAAGAAGAAGGAACATGACAATAATCAGCAGCATAAAACACAAGACGTTGATAACGGAGTTCGTTCATGAGGGACTACGTCTCCGGGCCCCGGTGTTAAGATGGTGTAGGTCGCTACATTAAGTGTTACCAATAGTGATGATGTACATAGGTGGTGGGGTCGCTATCATACAAGGAAAATGCCCTCACGCAGGAGTGGCTCCAAGAGGTGTTCCACTACAAGAACTCTCATTCAAAAAGGACTCCTATCAGTATGACCTAAACTCATGTATGATGATAATGAGCATCCCACCAACATGGCATAAAACTTAAATGGGATCTCAATGCAAACATACATGGTGACACATGAGTATCCCATCAACATAACAACAAAGGGATCTCAAACAAAACATGATGAATCATGACAACAAGTACATCCCAAAGATGATTCTGCGTCACATCAAACAAGAATCATGAAACAATAAAGAAAACAAGATCCCACATCAAACAGCAAACAAGGATCTATACAGCACAATGCATCTCATAGCAAAAAGAAGTACATGAACACACTGCATATACCTCACATCCTGAGGCCATCTGAAGAAAAGGATGTCAAACTGCTAAAGTCTATCGTACCATCAATCTCGTGGCATCGAAACGCATGGAAATGACTACTCGCACATGAATGCTAACACCTGCACTCCACTTGGAAAAGTGGCCGAAAAATGAAATGATCAAATGGAAAATCTAAATGCACCATCAGATTTGTGGTGTCGAATAGTGTAGAATCGACTATCCAATTTCTGAATTCTAAGAAAGTAGAAATTTGGGGCTACAAGAATATTTTAGATTCCCCTAGATTCATCAAAGATTCCCTCCTCTGGGTTGTCTGAAAATCTGCTACTCAGATCGAAATTCTAACTACGCCATCAAGTTTGTGTCGCTGAGAGGTGTAATATCGACATAAAATTTGTCCAATTTGAACACTGGCAACATTTCGCCCTCTTGAGAATTTGACTCAATCATGGTTCTGCCTGTGTTTTTCTAGAATCATGGTTCCACCTGTGTTTTTCCAGAATCATGGCTCCACCTGCAAAACAATTAAAAAATACAGTCTCGGTTTCTGTGCCCTGCCTTCCGCTCTTCCATGCTCCTAGGCGCACTGAGAAAAAATGGGTTTGTATAAGCGCAATTGGGCAGAGTTAACAATAATGTCATTGTGGCACGTTGGTCGTGGAGTAGCTTAGGAGGGCAGAGGTCGCAGTGTCAGATTCTCCGCCTCTCCGAAATTGGTCAACTGTTACTTTTTTTATGCCGCACATTTTTATGATTTCAACCATTAGTATAAGTTTGGGTGTGGTTGTTTGTTTTGCAACCAACATTAAGTTGTGTTGAATAATTGTGCGGAACCGTGGGTTGGTGTAATATTTATGGCACTGTTGGTTGTATTACAAAGCCACCCAATGGGGCCCAACCCACGTGGGCCAGGCGGGTTCGATCACCGCCGACCTCGAATTAATTCACGGCACATAGTTATATGGTGGGTTGGGTGTGGGCTGGGTCCACCGGAGGTGGCCCGCCCACCCCATTAATACTTTGAATTTAATGTGGTATGGTGGTGAGGTGGAGAGGGCGACGGGGTTGACAACCCGTGCCCCCACCATTAATATCGTTTCATTCAAGTGGTTACAAGGGGCGGCGGGGTCATGGCCGCCCACCCCCATATTTAACATTGTTTAAACTTTAAATATGTGATTGGAAAGGGAGGTGGTGGGGGTCATGGCCCGCCACCACATAATATATATATATATATTATATAACAACCCACATTTTTTTGAATTTGACTAATATAGGGGATATTAGAAAATTAACGATCCAACAAATTTCCCTACCTTCGGGAGCTAGGTTTCATGCCCGGGGTCAGTCAAATTGTAGGACACTTAAACCTGGCCCACAGTCCAACTTTGACTGGCTCGTTCTCCCTCATATGAGTTTGGATTGACGAACCATTCGCACTGCTACGATCAGGACGACAAGATCTATGCTCTGGTCCTGGTTTGAAAGCATTCTGATCACTTTGATTTTTGAGCTTCCATAAGCCCTCTTTGTCATGTGTGTCTCTGGAGCCACCTGGATCAATCCTCCCACTAAGGAGTTTTTAGTCCTCCAAAAGCATGAAAAATAATCTGCAACTTCTTTGTACCTTGTCTACATCACAAGCGTCCTGAAAAGGTCCCGCTTCCATCTCCTTCACCTTTGTTCTTCGGAGCCTTAAGCGATGAGCCGACACCTACAACCTATAGTACATTGTTTTTGCAAATTACATGCTTGACTTACATGACCAACTAATGACCCAAGCATCCCATACTTGCCACGAGTTCATAACACACACTCAATGGTCAAGTTTACAACGAGATGGACACAATACCCCAACTATGAAAACAAGGCCAACATATCATTGTTGCTCCAACAAGTGATGGAAAACACATCATCACTGCAACACGTGATTTACAAAAATAAGGCCAAACACTATTTTTGCTTTGACAAGTGATGGAAACACAACATCACTTTCACAGTTTATCATGCAACTCAAAATAAGACCAGACATCATTGTTGCTTAACAAGTGATGGAAACACGTCATCACTATTACATTTTGAAATGCAACAAATGATTTACAAAAGCACGACCATGACAAGCTAACATATCTAGAAACCATTTTCCGCTTATCAAGGTGAATGGGTCGCCTCCTTGTGGTGGTTTTGCTTGTCGAACAACCGTTTCATCTGGTTCATGCATCGACACTTTGTCTTTAAGGCGCTGCTCTGGATGGAACCTCCAACAAGTGGCTCTTTGATGGCCACCTCGGTTGCAATGACTGCAATACATCTTCCTCCTCCAGATCTGCTTAACATGTTTCTTTACCTATTGTTGAGAGGGTCTTTCATGCCTCCTCCTTTTGTGTGCTGCTATTCGTTTCCAACACTTAGAAAATGTATGGTTATGTAATCCACAAAAGGTACATGTTTTTCAATTCCATGATTTACGTTCATCTTTCACAACATGATTATAATCGAAATGAACATTCGCATATTGAGATTTGTTATACCTTTCCTTGCTGCCTCTGGTGTCATTATGGCGATGAGAGCTTGCCTCAGCGCTTTCCCTGCAATGGATACTGCCATGGGATGATGGGGATGTGTTCCCATCATTCTCTTTACTTGACGATTTCGACGATGTCTCGGAAGCATCTAACACCTTCGAGCATTCTCCTTCGATGTATCCCAAGCCTACAAATCGAGGTCTCTACACAACCTCCAATGGTTGAGTTATGCCTTAGTTATTAACACCAAGTTCTTCTTCCTCCTCGTGCCTCGTCCTGGTAAGAAGCCTCATGTTTGTCCCTGTAATTGGGATCTCCAAATCTCCAACAGAAATCATACCATGTGAAGACAAAATTGAAAGGAAATCAACATCTTTTACCTCCTCTGTCGATTTGGAAAGAACTAATGAGGGTTGCTCATCATCTGTTGTTGATGGTTTGTTGTTTGTCTTGGCGCATTCCCCAACTTCTTTCCTGACATACCCAAGTCCTGCATGACGGGGTAATTCTTCTACCTTGATGGGATTGACAATGCCTTGGCCATTAATGCCCAAGCCTTTTCCTTCATAACCCATTTTCTTCAACAGTGTGGAGTGGAACCAATTCATGTGGTATGATTTTCAAAAACATCGAAATCATCATCAGGAAACATACATGAAGATGGAGAATTACTTTTTACCTCACATGGGTCACGCTGCAGCTTTTCCAAGGCCTCATCCTTAGCTTACAGTTGTTGTAGCAAACTCTGCTTTTCCTCTTTCTCTTCTTGTAGACGCATCTTCAATTCAGCCTTCTCTGTTTGAAATTCTGGTTGTTGCGCTTCAGTTCTTCCAAGGCCTCTTCCATGTCTTGCAACTAAAGCTGCAATCGCTCCTTTTCCTCTGTCTCTTTTTGTAGAGCCTCATACATTATTTCCACCCTTTGGGAAATTTTGAGCATGGTCTCGTACATCGCTTTTTCATCCTCTGTCGTTGCACGTTCCATTGTTCACGCTCGCAATTCACATCCACGCAAAGACCGCTCTGATACCAAACTTGATCCGAGTTGACTTAACTCCTGGATTTAACCAAGATCTTTTACTTTCTTGATGTGATTATAGTTGCATTTAAAACAGCATAAAGAAACATATATGCATGTTGTAAAGAAGAAGGAACATGACAATAATCAACAACATAAAACACAAGATGTTGATAACAGAGTTTGTCCAGGAGGGACTACGTCTCCAGGCCCCGGTGTCAAGATGGTGTAGGCCGTTGCATTAAGTGCTACCAATAGTGATGATGTACATAGGTGGTGACGTCGCTATCATACAAGGAAAAAGCCCTCACGCAGAAGTGGCTCCAAGAGGTGTTCCGCTGCAGGAATTCTCATTCAAAAAGGACTCCTATCAATATGACCTAAACTCATGCATAATGATAATGAGCATCCCACCAACATGGCATAAAAGGGATCTCAATGCAAAACATACATGGCGACACATGAATATCCCATCAACATAACAACAAAGGAATCTCAAATAAAACACGAAGAATCATGACAACGAGTACATCCCAAAGACGATTTCGCGTCACATCATGCAGGGATCATGAAACAATAAAGAAAACAAAATCCCACATCAAACAACAAACAAGGATCTATACAGCACAATGCATCTCATAGCAAAAAAAAGTACATGAACACATTGCATATACCTCACATCCTGGGTGCCATCTGAAGAAAAGGATGTCAAACTGCTGAAGTCGGCCATACCATCAATCTCGCGGCGTCGAACCGCATGGAAATGACTACTCGCACATGAACGCTGACACCTGTACTCCACTTGGAAAAGTGGCTGAAAAATGAAATGATCAAATGGAAAATCTGAATGCACCATCAGATTTGTGATGTCGAATAGTGTAAAATTGACTGTCCAATTTCTGAATTCTGAAAAAGTGGAAATTTGGGGCTATAGGAATCTTTTAGATTCCCCCTAGATTCCTCAAAGATTCCCTCCTCCAGGTCCTCTAAAAATCTGTTGTTCAGATCGAAATTCTGACTGCGCCATCAGGTTCGTGTCGCTGAGAGGTGTAAGATAGACATAAAATTTGTCCAATTTGAACACTGGCAAAATTTCGCCCTCCTGAGAATTTGGCTCAATCATGGTTCCGCCTATGTTTTTCCATAATCATGGTTCCACCTGCAAAACAATTAAAAAATACAGTCTCAGTTTCCGTGCCCTGCCTTCCGCTCCTCCATGCTCCTGGGCGCGCTGAGAAAAATGGGTTTGTATAAGCGCGATTGCGCGAAGTTAACAACAATGCTATGTGGCACGTTGGTGGCGGAGTAGTTTAGGAGGGCGGAGGTCGCAGTGTCAAATCCTCTGCCTCTCCGAAATTGGTGGACTATTACTTTTATTTATGTCACGCATTTTTATGATCTCAACCATTATGTATAAGTTTGGGTGTGGTTGTTTGTTTTGCAACCAACATTAAGTTGTGTTGAATAACCGTGTGGAACCGTGGGTTGGTGTAATATTTATGGCACTGTTGGTTGTATTATGGGGCCGCCCGGTGGGGGTCGGCCCACATGGGCCAGGCGGGTTCGATCCCCGTCAGCCTCGCACTAATTCACAGAACATAGTTATATGGTGGGTTGGGTGTGGGCCGAGTCCACCGGAGGTGGCCCGTCCACCCCATTAATACTTTGAATTTAATGTGGTGTGGTGGTAAGGTGGAGAGAGCGATGGGGTTGACAGCCCGCGCCCCCACCATTAATATCGTTTCATTCGGGTGGTTACTAGGGGCAGCAGGGTCATGGCCGCCCGCCCCCCATATTTAACATTGTTTAAATATGTGATTGGGAAGGGAGGTGGCAGGGGTCATGGCCCGCCACCACATTATATATAGATATATATATATATATTTGTTTTTATTTAACAACCCACATTTTTTTGAATTTGACTAATATAGGGGATATTAGACAAATTAATGATCCAACAGATTCGCCCGCTTTCGAGAGCCAGGTTTCATGTCCCAGGGTCGGTCAAATTGTAGGACACTTAAACCTAGCCCATAGTCCAACTTTGACCAAAACTTTGACTCTCTCATTCTCCCTCATACGAGCTTGGATTGACAAACTGTTCGCACTGCTACGATCAGGACAACAAGATCTATGCTCTGGTCCTGGTTCGAAAGCATTCTGATCACTTCGATTTTTGAGCTTCCATAAGCCCTCTTTGTCCTATGTGTGTCTCTAGAGCACCTAGATCATTGAGAGAAGCCTCAAGCAACAAACATGGCCTTGAACTTCTCAGCACTTCCATTAGCTCCATGCTTTATCTTGTAGAGCCATTTCGAGGTGACATCAAATTTGTCCTTGGGTCTAAGGACCACATCCTTGACATCATTCTTCATAATCGACTCATATTTTTCGTTCATAACATCCTTCCAAACTTGGTGCTTCACAGCTTCTTCAAATGTGCAAGGCTCAGTTTGAATAATGGTGCTCATGGCAATTAAGTACCCTTGGTACCTATTCGGCTTCTTACTTTCACGAAATATCCCCCTTGGTGCAATATGTCTCTCAGCATCTTCGAGAGTGTCCCTGAGCCATTAGGGTCTCCTTTTTTAGGAGGAGGGCTCATGAGGAGGTGGATCAATGGGATCCATCAGTCCTTCAGCACCGGGCATCAGCTCATCCTGCAGTTTTCCTTGCTTTCCTGTATCTGCTTCTTTGTCCTTCCTTGGAATAGGAAGGTTCCTAATCTTCCCAAGGGCAGCATATTCATCGAAGGTGACATCATGACTCATTTCCACTTCTCTTTGACCAAGCACATAGATTCTATATGCCTTAGAAGTTTCACTGTAACCCACAACTGTTCCTTTCTTCCCAAATGAATCCAATTTGCTTCTCCTTTCTTTTGGCACATGAAAATACACGAGACTACCAAAAATTCTCAAGTGAGAAACATCAGGTTTCTTACCGGTGAAAACTTCTTCGGGAGTTTTGGAGTCCAATGCTTGATGTGGGCATCTATTTTGAACATACACGGCAGTGTTGGCAGCTTCTGCCCATACGAACTTCGGAAGGCTTTGATCATGAAACATGGCACGAGTGGCTTCTATAATAGAACGATTCTTTCTTTCAACGACACCATTTTGCTCAAGAGCATATGCAATAGTAGTCTACCTCTTAATGTCAGCCTCTCTACAATAGTCATTGAACTCATTTGATTCATATTCGGTTCCATTATCGATCCTCAATATTTTGATCTTCTTCCCTGTTTGATTTTCGACCAAGGCTTTGAAAGAGCGGAACCATGTGAACACTTCGTCCTTCTTCTTCAAGAAATAAATCCAAGTTTTGCGAGAGAAGTCATCCACAAAGATAGCATAATATAAATATCCTCCCAAAGATGTCATGGGCAACATACCAAATAGATCAAAATGAACCAATTGCAAAATGTTGGTAGTCTTGCTATCACTTGAGGGGAATGGTCCCCTTGTATGTTTTCTTTCGACACATCCCTGACAAACACCTTCATGTTCTACTTTAAATTCAGGCATACCTGTCACCATCTTCCTTGCATAGGGTAGAGCCTTATAATGAAGATGAGCAAACCTCCAGTGCCATAATTCGGATTGAAGAGATGTGTCGCAAGACATAGCGCCCAATGGACTTCCTCCAACTTGATATAGGCTACCAACCCTGAATCCAAGACTAAATGCTTCTTTGAAATTTCTTTTCCAAAGAAGTAACTTTCCATCAATGAATGCCACCTTGAATCCTTTGTCCTCCATTGTCGAGATGGATACCAGGTTCTTCTTTAGATCGAGTACATAGAGTACTTCTTGTAGATGAATGGTGCTACCTTGATTTAATTGAAGAGTAACATTCCCAACCCCTTTCACGGGATAGGTGGCATTGTCTCCAAGAATGATTTCCAAATTTGTATCATTTTCTATCAGATTTCAAAGAGCTTCCTTATACCCAGTGAAGTGCCTTGAGATACCACTATCAATCAACCAATTTCCCAAGGTATCCAGAGGAGAGGTGGTAGAGAGGGTAGATATAAGATAAAATTATTTTTGCTTGTTATCTACAACATTAGATTCATCATACCTGGAGTTTCTTGATCTTTTGGGAGGTCGACCATTTCCATGTTGAGTAGCAGAAGCATTCCTTTTTCTTATGTTGTTGAATCTGCCATTCCTTTGTTGTTTAATCTGCGATTCCTTTTATTGTTGTTGCCCCTAAAATTGTTGCGGTTGTTGTTGTCATCGTCCCGAGGTGTATCCCTTTTATTAGGACACTCCCTAGCATAGTGGCCAAACCTGTTACAAATGAAGCATCTACCTTTTCTTCCATCTTTGAATCCCGGCCTTCCTTGACATTGCTTCTTTGAACCTGCATTGTTCTTCTTTTTAGCATGAGCGAAGAATGCAAAAGGATCATTCCTATTTGAAGGCGTGCCTCTCTCTATCATACTTGTTCTTCTTGAGTACATCTAGTTAACAATTCATCAAAACCTGGAATCGGGTCATTATTGAGGATAGTAGTGTTGAACACATCACATTCACGAGGGAGACCTCCAAAGGCAATGAGAGTGAGCTCCCTATCAGCAATAACTTCTCCAATTGAAAGAAGATCATTTTTTATTTCGGTGATCCTCATGAAGTAGGATTGGATATCTTCTCCTCTTCCCTTCTTTATGTCCTTCAACTTGTTCTTGAGGAAGAGAACTTGGTTTGCATTGCTAGCCTTGAACATGCAAACCAACTTGTCATACATCTCCTTAAATGTGCCCAAATCGGATATGTAAGCAACTAAATGTTTATGAATAGAATCTGTGATGATCTTCTTAGCTTTGACTTCACCTTTCTTGTACTTTGTCTTAGCAGCAGCCGATGCATTTGAAGGAGGTTCAACAATCTTTCCCCACATATAGTCCATAGCATCTTGTTCTTCCAAAGTCAAGTGAAGAGAGATCTTCCATGCATGATAATCAGACTTATCATTGAGCTTGTCATCAGATTTGAAATAAGATGAGGAGGCCATTTGAATCTTGTCCTTGTCCAATAGATCTCAGCGATTGCTCTTTTCACTCTTGCTTGAGCTTTGTCTTGACCTCAGCTCCAATACCGTGTTAATTTTAGATAACAATGGTATGTTCTATGCTTTAGAGCAATTTACTTCAAAAAAAAAAATATTAGCCCAATATCAATTTCCATATTGACAATCACATTAATAGATAGTAAATGCAGATAGAACATAATTAATAAGCAGAAGACAAGCCAAGACAAGAGGACACAATATTTGGCGGATGCCAAGAAAAAACCCCAATGTGGGGAAAACCCTTTGATCAAATCTTCTTATTATTCTTCAAAAGTTCAGCACAGAGAGAGAGTACATCATACAAAAGTTCCTTTCCCAAACACTATCAAAACAATCCAGCAAAATAGCAGTGAATAGGATGCCCTAACCAGAAAGTCAACATTGATCAAACCAGCAGAAATATTCCTCCAAATCAGCCCAAAACAGTCTGGAAATTCTCGATCAAAGATGGTCAATGCAGTTCAATGCTGCGGTCAAACTTGTTGCAGTTAACGCTGGTCAAACAACCCAGAAAATCTCGGTTTTTGTGCACAAATATGCGGCCTACCCAAACAAAGATATTCCCACAAAAATCGCAGTCAAAGGAAATCAAACACTGCCCAGTCAACATTGGTCAAAGCTAGCTGCAACTTGATCAACGCAGAAATCAGAAAAACCAGTCAAACCTTCGCATGTGTGGAGAGGAACAGGCTGCCCTAAAATTTGTACAACCCAATCAAATGAAGAGAGAGAAAAATGTGTGATTGATGAGTGAACAAATGAGGAAAATGACTCCTCTATATATACACAACGTTAACAATGAAGAGACACATCTGTTGGGCTTCATGAGCCTACATTAGACTTTTGGCCGACCTTAACAATTGTCCATAGAAAAAATAAATTCATAATTCCATTTCTACTTGTCAGAATGAGATGACCTTTTGATCAATCCTACACCTCTCAAAAAGAGGAATCCAATAAAAATATCATCTCCATCATATGGGTTGTTCAAGGTGGAGTTTGGCCCTAGTTGCCAATTTTCACAAACTACTACTTGGTAATCATCATTGATGATAAAAATGATAGTCTATTGAGTTATAGTCCATATTCAAAATGTAGAAGAGTACAAAGTCAAGGTTATTGCTATTGAATTGCAAGTGGCAAGATATATCCATGATATGAAGTCCTTTTATGTTATTTTTCAAGACAAAGCCAATAAAGTCAAATTTTCAAGACAAAGTTAGCAAAGTCAAGTCAAAGTCAAAGTCAACGTCAAATAGAGCCGAAGTAAAGTCTAAGCTAAATTAAGCAAGCAAAGTCATTGAAATTGTCAAAGTTAAAGGTCAAGTTTAAGTTATGTAAAATCATGACATCGGTGCATCAATTGAGTTTGCTAATCTAGTGTTGTAGGTGCCTTGTTGGATGGAAATGTCACTCCAACAAGAAACACTTTTTAGGTGCTTCAATGGAAGAATCAAAGAAAGAATTATGCAAGACAAAAGAGGACGGCAAAATAAAGCAAAAGAAGACAACAAAGAATGAAGAAGATGAAGTCCTAGGCATGAACAAAATAATGACGAGGCAAGAAAAAAGAGACAAGGATGGGGAAGAAAGTTTGAAGCAATAGGAGGAAGAATGAAGCAACAAAACAAAAAGTAGAATGAATCAGAAGCAAATGGATGAAGAACAAAGAATCAAAAGCAAGGTGAGAATTACAAATGAAAAATAATATCGTATGTCAAAAATTGAGATGCAAAAGAAGTGAATAATACATGGAAAATGAAACTCCTAAGTTTGATGATCCTTCTTGATAATGTTTTTTAAATGATTAAAGAAGGTGCTAGTTATGGTCCTATTGCTTAAATAGGTTAGATTAGCATCATATGAACATGTATGACAAAAAAGTCCGTCAGGGCCAGCCCAAGTGATTGGGACTCATGGTGATAATGCCACCCACCTCAGTTCTAAGCTAGCCCTACTCGATATGATTTGTGGGCTAGCATATCAGGCCAGGGGAGTTTTTCTGGGCAGCAATGTTATGTGATCCTTAGTGGCAGCAATGATTGCATGTTATAATGATTGATTCCCACCTTGATACAAAAAAAAGAACATGTATCATGGAAAGTTTTTTTTATGTACCTAAGTCAACTAATTATGTAATGGTGCTAAGACCCAAGAAGGAAAGTGTACCTCCATAACTTGATCATTGATTGTTCTTAGTAAACCAAAAACCACTTGTGACAAATGAAGGTTCATGATCAACCAAAAACCATTTGTGACAACCGAAGGCTTGTAATCAACCAAAAACCACTCAGCCTAATGAATGGTTGAGGGTAACCCACAAAAACCCAGGCTATGGTTATAAATAAACTAAAGAAAACCCATGATGTGGTTATGGGTAAACCAAAGAAAATCTAGGGTGATGATTGACGTTGATGAGGTGAAAGTGGAAAAGATTTGTGATCCAAGAATTGTTGACGAATCACGTATGAGAAAAAATTTCCTAGAAAATTGGCAGATACAACAATTGGTGACCCATGTATTTGGGGGATAGTGGCTTTATATGTGGACATTGACAAAGTGATGTTTCTATTTTCCAGGTACAAGATCCAATTAAAAGAAATCATAAAGATGAAGATTGAAGAAGATTTGAAGACAAAGACTATTTCCTTTTCTTCTTTGTCTTCAACAAATCATGGACCATGGTACAACAATCTGATCCAATTCTTCTTGTTTGTGATTTTCATCGGCGTCACCAACTCTCCTGACTGTTATGACGACTTTTGTTTTTAAATATTGTTGGACACCTAATCCTAAATGGGTTAGTGTGGAAGCTGAATGGACAAAGCAGTCCAAGGGACCTTGGGATGTGAATCCCAACGGTCACCACATGTACTATAAATATGTATCATTTGTGAATAAAAATTGAATTGCATGCTTTATCTTTTATATCTTTCTCGCTCCCCATGTGTGTTTAACATGGTATCAGAGCCATGATTTGTGGCATGTTTATCTCTTAGTACAGCTCCCTTGAATAGTGTTGGCCTAGTCTTCATTACATGTAATGCTCCATTAATTCTGCCTGCCTGTTCTTCTGGCCTAGTCTTCATTACACCTGCGCCTCTACTGCCTGACAATTCATGATTATTCTCACCTACGTTACTGGCTGTCCTGACAGAGTACTGAACAGTCAGACCATGTACAGTCGAATGCCTGTTGAATAATATTATCGCGGTAACGCTTTCCATAACAGTCGAATGTCTGTTGAATAATATTAACGCTCTCCAGACAAAAGGAGTTCATTGCAAATGCTGTGCGTTTGAATGGTTTGCGTTGAACAGAATTTGTATTTGCATTGAACGCCCTCTTGGTACTGGTATTTGGAAGACACCACTGCCCCCTCGAGGATGAGACACAATATGGGTTTTCGTGGTTTGTGAGTGAGAACCAATAGGACTTTGATGCTTTGGGTCACTTTCTCTGCTCTGGGGATATCGTCCATTATTTCTACGTGAAGAAACAATTTGGGTGTATCTCTGCGTTGATTAGAAGAGGTCAAATATCGACGCCGAGGGTCGACAATAGTTTGTTGTTCATGTAGTGGGCTTATTTCCCTGTTATGCCTGGAAGAACCAGATTCCCTAGCTTGCAAAGAACTGTGAGAACCCACTGTCATCTTTGCTCCTAGCTATACTGCTTCATGCAAATATTGATTTTAAATGCCCATTATTGATGTTTCTCGTACTCCGTATTGACAAATGAGCTTCCGGAGGGGATTTTTGGCACAAAACGCATGGGTATTTGGTTCTACGAGGATTGACTCTCGTCTTTTGCCACCTCATTTGAAGAAATTGAAGAAACTTCAAAGAAGCGGAAGGGAATGAGCCTGTTCTGAAGAAAAAGATTCGATTGCGCTCTTGCCTTCTTCCGCCATCGCAAGATTTTCTTCTCAATCAGTCAAAACAGTTTTCAATACTGCGAATCTGCAAAGACACCCACGATTGCCTGCGAATTTGAAATTCGTTGGTCTTGAGGTACGAATATCCTTGGCCTCTCCTCCGTAGACAGAAAATTAAGACTCCTGTTAAAACAATCGTGATTTCTCTCTTAATATAGAGGAAGAAGCAGGCAAAAGTTGGTTCACGGGCAAAAGAATGGAGAGACTGTCGGCAATTCCTATCACCTTTTCCAGCAAAATCGAAAACTAAAGCAGAAGGAAGGAATAACATTATAATTGCTTCTTCTGGTCATGGAAATACTTCACGAAATCAAACTGTCGTGATGTTCAAATTTTGGACTTCAACTATCTGTTTTAAGACCCCACCATTTCCTCAGATTTTTTTCATTAACACCTCCTACGAAATTAGAGTTGCAACTGTCAACTATGGCAATATCGACACAATTGATCTTCTTGAGGTGTTTTCGGGGTTCTGAATAAAAAGTCGTTGTGAGTTTCTGTAAGTCGGCCTTTTATCTTCACGTAAGTCGGCCTTCTGTAAGTCGGCCTTTTAGCAGCTCAGCCTTCGTTATTATATCAAACAATAGTAGAATAGACGCAATTTCCAGTGCCGAAGTCACTTTAAATGGTAGTCGAAACACCACAATTCATTTTTGGTCGCGGACCGAAATCACATACCGATGAATGACTGTAGCTTTGGGGATCTGCAGTGCTGGAAATTGGCCGCTCGATATTGCAAACTTAATTTCTGTGTTTAATGTTCAACCATAGTGAGACTGAATTTACACGATCGAGGTGCGGTGAAAAATGGGAGAAATAGCAAAACGGAGTAGCAGATAGATTTTGCTAAATTCAAAGGCAGAAAACCAATGAAACGAGAACGAAAATGCAATAATGCCCCAGCGTGTACAAAAGAGAAAGAGGTAGGCGGCGATAACTGGGTACCAGAACTTGATGAGCTAACAAAATTGGGTGCCAGAACTTGGTCTATTGTAGATGCTATTACTGAGATTATATGACTATATCAGGTGTTGAGATATAAAAGTTTTCAATAAGAACCAATCTGCATTATCTAGTTTGTTGACTCGTTGCAAATTTTGAGAAAGGAAGAATTATAGTGTTGAATGAATATTTAGGTTGCTTTCTGATATGCTTCAAGACTTTCTTGGCCTACTGTAAAGCAATTCAAGTTGATCCGGTTTCAGCATCTTCGAATTCTACCTGTTGCTTCTTGTTGTACATTGAGCATTTGCTGCACATTTATACAAGATATTGCTGTGTACTGTACATGGATATTACTTTTCTGCATTAAGTAATAATCGTGATCAGTTTTTAAGTGACGTTGAAGAAAAATGGCCAGAATCAGTGAAGTATTAGAGTTCATGAAAGCTCTTATACAATCCACTGTTGATGACACATTACAGATCAGCAAAGGATCTCTTTCAGAAATTCAGACATGTCTACAAAATGCACAGGAAAAGATAGATTTTTTACAACTTGAATCACAGCTACAGCAAGAAGAGCTACATCAAAATAGACACCATTCTGAACCTGTTTTTGTTCAGAACATTGAGACAACCACCCATCAACAGCGTGTTACAGTTCATTCAGATGCAGAAGTTTAGTCTGCACTTCCCAAGCCCATCATCAGACCTTGGGAACAGCTTGTCCACAACAAGCACAGAACTGGTCTTGGATATGACAAGGACTTGTCCTTTCATATTCCAGACTACGGCAAGCCCATTCAGTTTCAGAGTGTTGGTTTCATTCATGACAGTTCACCTGCTCCTTATGACAGTTCA
>APFE031584998.1:0-18560 GCA_000404065.3 Pinus taeda | reverse complement strand
TGAGCCACACCCTGCCACACCAGTTTCAGAGTTGTAGCCAGAGACACAGATGTCTGTGAACATGCCTTCAGTAGGCAACCTGGGACACTTCCTCTAGCAGAAGACTTTAGCTTCTTGCCAGTTTTGGAAGAGTTCCGCGAACAAAATTGAGAACACTTCCTCTAGTAGAAGACTCCAGCTTCTTGCCAGTTTTGGAAGAGTTCCAGGAATTGCATTAAGCATTCTAGAGTTGTTGGTCATCCTTAAACCATCACAGGTTGAGACTTCCCTTTTCAGGTTGAAGTTTTACCTTTATGCGGGGTGAGACCTCCTTTTATTGGTTGAAGGTTTTCCTCTTTAAAACAATAGGATCACTTCCTCTAGCAGAAGACTTCAGCTTCTTGCCAGTTTTGGAAGAGTTCCGGGAACTGCACTAAGCGTTCCAGTGTTGGTGGCCATCCTTAAACCACCGCCTTTATACCAACATTTCATAGAGCACATTCAGCCTAGTGTTGCCATGCATTTTTGCACATTTTGTATTACAGCTCTTTTCTTGGACTCATACATAACCCTTCGGATTAAGGGGGGGAATGTTGGACACCTAATCCTAAATGGGTTAGTGTGGAAGCCGAATGGACAAAGCAGTCCAAGGGACCTTGGGATGTGAATCCCAACGGTCACCACATGTACTATAAATATGTACTATACTTCGATTCTAACTAGCCTTTAGGAATCTAGCCTGAAACAAAGTAAATTATCAAAAATATGTTTCCTCACAGAAAGGATACTAAAAACTAACCTAATGCCAAAAATAACTGTTAAAATAAGCTGCTAAAAAGTCAGAAAGTAGTTTCGTTGCCATCATTTTAAGTTTCTGCTTAGGCGACATGTTTTTGCTAGTGCGAGGATTTATGAACCTCGTCCACTTTAGATCATATGAACATGAAGGCCTTGTCAAACTCGGGCAATCCATCTTGAATGGGGCCCTAGGTAGACTTTAGTGCTCGTTCTTTGTGCAAACTTATACAAATTAAATATAGTTCATCCAAATTGTGTCCATGTAATATTCACTTCTAGATCTACTCAACCAACTTCCTTAATTTTACTTTCCACACAAGACATGCTTCAGATGCGAATGTGGCACCTCTAACATTGCAACCAATAACAAAATGCGCATAATTAGATAGACTCAAAGCTAGAGGGTTTGCCTTGTCTACTACGTAGAATAGCTTCATGACATAGCTGAGCACATTTTCCAAGCAAAAATTTAAGCTTCAAGAGATCCACCTCATTATTTGCATAAATGCGTCCTGATTTAGAAATTAACACCCTAATTGGTGTCCCCTTTCTAGAAAATAAATAGAAGACCATGCCAATTTAACTGTTCAATAAGAGACCAAATCATATTTTTGAATTAGGAAGCCCCAATAGTCATTTTCAGTGCATTCTCCAATTACAACCACCATTTGAGAGGGCCAGTAAAATTGATACTGGAAAAACCGATTATGCACTTGAAATGGTGCACAAAATGTAAAAGTATGGACCAATGAATATCATGCATTTTATTTCTTCTCAAGTGTTTCCTTATGCATTACAAGTGGACTGAGTATGTTAGGCACCACAAGCGGCCCATTTCAATCACAATCATTTTCTTTCAGCTAAGATTCCACGACAATTATCATCTAGGACTTGCGTCTGGCCTCAAACATTTTTTATGCTCCAAAGTACATAAACCTTGATTGATAGCTTGACACACCATCATCTTCAATACTGAAGAATAAACCCATTGGCATGTGTTTTATTTAAATACATGTTCACGAGGCCTTTTGATACTCCAGGGCATCATAACTAGGTATGACATACACAGGGCAATAACTTGATTTGAATGTCAGCCATAAACTTAAACTGCTCAAGGTAAGGAAGGTTGGTTAAAAATAATATTTATATTTTAATTTTCATGAAAAACATATAACTTGTGGGCCAAACATTGTCAGGCCAGGAGGTAACTCCTCAAATGAACTATGTTTATTTATTAGGATTCATCATTGTTATATACACAAGGGAGTGACTCTTGGGTTTCACCTCCCAATGACTCTTCATTTTCCATTATTTACTATTTTCATTATTTACAAGTGTTCACCCAATCCCCATGATTAGGTGTCAACATTCGACCCCTTAATCTGAAGGGATATTAGTGAGTCCAAGCATCGATCTGAATCTTTCAAGCTTTTCTCTTCCAAGCGCTTTGATGAAGATGTCTGCAATCTACTCATTAGTGGAACAACGGCCTAGATGGATTGTCTTGGCCTCAACATGATGTCGAATCAGATGGTATTTTGTATTGATGTGCTTCGTTCAATCATGGAACTTTGGGTTCTTGGCCAACTTTATTGCAGAGGTGTTGTCAATCATGAGTGGAGTTAAATGTACTTGTTTTACCTGCAAATCTTCGAGAATTTTCCTGAGCCACACAATTTCTTTTGTTGCCTCAGTTGCTGCCACATATTCTACCTTTGTTGTGGAATCTGCTACTGATTGTTTGTGTGATCTCCAGGAGACAGCTCCTAATCCAAGACTCATAGCATAACCGGAAGTAGATACCCTAGTTTCTTTGTCTCCATCGAAGTCTGAATCAGAGTATCCAATCAAGCTGAAGTCGCCAACCTATGTATACTTGAGTCCAAAGTCTTGAGTTCCCTTCAAGTACTTTAGAACTCTTTTTGCAACAGACCACTGTCCCCCACAAGGCTTTTGCATAAACCTGGAGAGGATTCCAACAGCAAACGAAATGTTTGGTCTAGTAGTAGTCAGGTTGTTGAGACTTTCTACAAGTTGTCTACTTTGTTGCATCCTCAAATTCTTTTCCTTCAATGGATGTGAGCTTTAAGTTTTGTTCCATTGGAGTAGTTAGAGGATTGCACTCAGCCATGCCAAACCCATTCAACAGATCTCCAATGTACTTTTGAGAGAGAAATACAGATTTCGAATGTTGAGTTACTTCAATACCAAGATAGTAGTGAACATAGCCCAAGTCAATAATTTCAAAACCTTTCCTCAATTCCTTCTTTATGGATGCAATGTCGCTCTCATTATTCCCTGTCATCAAAAGATCATCTACATATACCACAAGATATACAACTGCTTTGCCAACTTTCTTGACAAACAAAGTTGCATCATCAAGATCATAATGTTTGAAGTTGAGTTTCAAAAGATGCTCAGTTAACTTTTCATACCAGGCTCGCGGTGCTTGCTTGAGGCCATACAAGGATTTCACAAGTTTGCATACTTTATGTTCATGTCCTTTCACAGCAAATCCTTCAGGCTGGGAAATAAAAACATTCTTTTTTAGATCTCCATTCAAGAAAGAAGTTTTTGCATTCATTTGATGGACTTTCCAACCGTTCTGAGCTGCTAGGGCAAAGAGTGTCCGGATGGTAGCCCATTTTGCTGTGGGGAAAAAGTTTCCTCATAATCGACCTTTTCCTTCTGTGCAAAACCTTTTGCCACAAGCCTGGCTTTGTGCTTGTCAAGTGAGCCATCAGCTTTATACTTGTTCTTGTAGACCCACTTGCAACCAATTGGTTTGGTTCCCAATGGAGGATCAACCAACTTCCAAGTGCCATTCTTTATCAAGGCATCATACTCCTTTTGCATAGTTTGTTTCCATTCATCATGAAGCGGCTTCTTTGAAGGAAGTTGGTTCAAAATCTGTAGACAAATTTAGTTCACAATCATAAGAAACATCCATATCAACAGGTGAATCAGAATCATCTACATCACCTCCATTTTGTCTGGTTGAATTTCTTGTTCATGTCTTTCCAACCTCATCAGGATGAACACTTTCAAGTGTCTTTGTCAACGACTTTGTGGGACCTTTCTGAAATGGTCCAGGTTGCTCAATTGATTGAGTTGGGACTGAATCAAGATTGAGTCTCCCAATTCTGTGAATCACATCACTCAAAGTATCATCAGTGGTTGGAGTTTCATGTGGGGGAGAGAGTGCTTCAGAAGAAGATTCCACAGATTGATCTAGTATAGGAATCCCCCCTTCAAGATGTGGAATCTGATTATCAAATTCTCGAAATGATTTTGCATTTCTGAATCTATCCAAGTGATCAAGTTGTCGCTCAACAACATTGTCAGCTTTGGAAGATTCAAAAAAGATTACATCTCTAGATACAACAAACTTTTTATTATATTCATCATAGAGACAGTATGCTTTGGAGGTATTTGAATACCCCAAGAAGATACACTTATGACTCCTTGCACCAAGTTTGTTTCTATGTATTTTTGGTATCAAGGCATAATAGGTGGAACCAAAGACCCTGAGATGCTTTACCAAAGGAATATGGCCATACCACATTTCATAAGGAGTCTTGTTTCTAATAGCATTAAATGGACATCTATTCTTTACATATAGAGCACATAGAACTGCATCAGCCCAAAACATCAATTTTACATTCTTGAAAAACATCATAGAACATACCATGTTTAAGATTGTCCTATTCATTCTTTTAGCTACTCCATTCTGTTGGGGATTATAAGGCGCAATTGTTTGATGTTTGATCCCATGCTAGTAAAGATAGTTTTCAAATTCATTTGAAGTGTATTTTTTTCCATTATCAGTGTGAATAGAGCCAATATGAGATTGTGCATCATTTTCAATCCATGTATGAAAGTTCTTGAATGTTTGAAAAGCATCAGATTTGTTCTTCAATAAATAAACCCAACACATTCTGGTGTAGTCATTAATAAATGTCATCATATATTTATTTCCATTTGCAAAAAGAAGATGCATTGGACCACATAAATCTAAATGAATGAGTTCAATTTTTCTATGTGCTCTGGAATGTGAATCATGGAAACATTGTTTGTTATGCTTTCCTAGAATGCAGGCATCACATTGCTTAATTTTCCTAGGGATTGTAGGCAAACCAGTAACACCATTTTTCTTCAATAAGCAAAGGTTGTCATAGTTCAAGTGTCCAAATCTAGCATGCCATAAATAGACTTGATGGAAATGTACCTTCATCATAATGAGAATTGTATGAGAAATTTTGTACACGAGCAGAGGTACCTTGCAGCTTGAGAAGCCTTTCTTCTTCTATCCCCGTCATGACAAGTGAATGATCTGATGCTTTCCTCACCTCAACCTTGCCATCAAACATATGAATGGAGTGTCCTTGCTGACGAATGGGGACCAACAAGGACAGCAAGTTTTTCCTCGACTATGGGAGATATAAAACATCATGCAAAAGAAAGTCTAGAAGACCAAGCAATTTGAGCCTGATTGTGCCAAGCCCTGATAGCTTGAGTTTTGATTTGTCTGCAAAGTACACTGATCCATCAACATTGTCAGTGAATTCTTCAAAAAAATATCTTTTAAAAGTCATGTGGCAAGTTGCTCCTAAATCAAGCAACCAATCATTTTTCCAGGAAGCAAGTGAAGCATTAAACAAGTCTTCATTTACTCCAACATTACAATGTGCCACAACATAGTGAGCGGATTCAGGTGCTTTACCTTTCTCTTTGTTATTGGTTTTACCTTTGGGTTGATTTCTTTCCCGCTCAATTCTATCGCAAAGCAACTTGCATGGATGCATCATGTGATCCATCTCTATTGCAACGTATGCAATGCAAACCAGACTTTTCTCCTTCAGAGTGTCTGCCACCCTGCCTCTAAAATTTCTTTTTCCTCTTCCTCTTCAACCACCTCTTCCTCTGGAAGAATCTTGAGCATGATTCTTCTCTCTATGTGCAAGACATACAACTTGTTCAGAAGACTGAGGAGTTGTCATTTTCCCAAAAGCTTTCTCTCTCTCAGCAAATTTATTCACAAGGGAATTAAAGGTAATTTCTTTGAGGTTTCCATTTGCTTTCAATGACTCAAGATAATTTGAATAAGTGAGATAAAGTGCCTTGACAGAAACTATCAGAGGAATGTCTAGTTCAACATTAGTGACTTTGATATCATGCATAATAGATTTTACTTCTGATGCAATAGCAAGAGGATCATCATTTTGTAATTCAAGGTTGAACAATTTAATCATCAGTTGGACAACTTCAAGCATGGAGTGTGAGTCATAGAGTTCCTTCAATTTTTGTAAGGCTTCAAAAGCATTCGAAAATGGTGAAATATGGCGACTCACCTCTTCATTTATAGATGTTGCAATCAAGACATGGGCCTTGCTGTTCTTGTTTTCCCAAATAGCGAATTCTTTGTCTGAGGTAGGCTTTGTTAGTTCATTGTCTCATTCTCCAACACAAACTCCTTTCCACAACTCATTAACAATGAAAGTATGTTTGATCTTCCTAGACCATTCTAGATAGTTCTCTTTACAAGTGAGAACCACTCCCACAATAGATGTCAATGAATGCATTTTAAAATCTGTGTACTGTAGAAAAAAACTTTGCTGCCAATGTATAAAATTTGCACTCCTAGGGATAAAAAAAAATCAATTCTGTTGTAAGATAAAAGGAAATTCACTCTGATATATTAAAACAGGGGTATTATTTGGGGGAGGTGGTATATGGGGGAGGGAGTATTTAAGGAGGGTGTATATGGGGGAGGGTTCATATGACAACGTGTGAAGTATAGAGGCAGAGGTTGACTGTGGCAGAGAGAAGCAGTGATTCAGGGAACCGATATCACTGAGCCAATGGAGAGGACCGACTGTATGGAGTGAGTGACAGTGGGTTCGGGCACCACGGTGGAGTGGTATGGGAAGACGGAGGTGTGAGGGGGGCAATGTTGTGAGCGGCCTATATGCAGAGATGGAGGTGTGAGGGGACTGGTGTTGCGAGCAGAGTAGAGATGGAGGTATATGTTGAGGTATTAATTATGCAAAGCCGGAGGTATATAGCATATGGAGGCCGAGGATGTCAAATATAAATTTCAGGTTGCTGAAGGATGTATCTACACACATCTACTAAGCTTATTAATATTACACTGATCCAGTTTGAACTAAGGGTAGTCATGTGACATTTATCCGTTGCTCACAACGCAAGGGAAAATTAAAATCAATTCATTCTGGAATATTGAATCTCTTCCCTCAATTAAAGTAAAAATGATTTAAACCAGCGGATGGAGCATGAAAAGCAACACCTCGTCCTCGGCATTGTTGTGGTGCTTGTAAATGACCCGCAGCTACCGCACACCAGCACCTTCGACTTCAATGCTCCAGCTACAGCACGCCATTCGATGCAACAACTCAACTTTTCAATTGTTAGAATAGAATGCACAAAACTTTGGCAGGGATATGTCAGTCTGCAATGCAGAACAAAGATAGGAAGGAGTTACAAGAGAAGGAAGCCAAAAGTAGTGGTTGGGACCTGCGCTTGGATATCATGTCAAGCCAGAAGGTAACTCCTCAAATGAACTGTGTATATTCATTAGGATTCCTCATTCCTCATTGTTATATACACAAGGGAATGACTCTTGAGTTTCACTTCCAGATGACTCTTCATTTTCCATTATTTACTATTTACATTAGTATTCACCCAATCCCTATGATTAGGTGTAAACAAACATTTTGTATTATAAATTTCTAGCTCCCCACCTACCGAATTGTCTACGGTTTTGAGGAATCGCAAAGTAATTATTTACTCCTGGACTCAGATTTATAAGAAGAAAAAGCAGATGTAGCATTTCACTGTGTTATAGTTTGAAAATAGCTCAAACTAACTCAAAATAGTTCAAATGTGATTCAAGAATAGTCCCTCGGGCTGTGGTCTGCTGCTTGAACGGAGTCTTGTTATGCAAACGGTGCAGGTTCAAATCTCAGTGGGCATAGAGCACGGATTTGAAGACAAAAGAGCGTAAAATTTAAATCAATTATGTGTTGTGGATGCGCCTAAGAATATTATGTAGCATTAAGTAAATTACATGTTCGAATATGGATGCCAATTATACTAAATAATGGCATGAATTTTCACAAAAATATTTCAGAAATGAAATAGTGAAAATTACCAGGAACTTCAGCTACATTGCAGCTTCTGTCGAACAGCTTCGACACGTCTGGCTTTCGCTTCGGCGTAGGGTGGGGTTTCTCTTTCTTCAGAGGTTGGCTCTCCGTTTTAGTTTTAGTGTGTTTTGGAGCGTCGATGCTCTGTTTCAATGGCCAAGACGCAAGCGTTGTGGATGACCGATGGAACTGTGAATAAGCGAGGCTCTGAGAAAAGTTACCAAGCAAATGCGAGGTAGAGCGTGTGGACACAGATGATAACTGGTAATTGTGGCATTGCACCCTGGAAGCAGCTGCCGTCGCCATGCTTATCCTACAGATCCCTAGGTGCCCATGAATTGCTCTCACCTCTTACCATTTAAATTTACATTTTCTAATAGTGGGAAGAGTTCGGCTAAACCTCTTACGATTTAAATTTACATTTTCTAATAGTAATAAGAGTTTGACTAGTCGGTTTTTAATGAAATTGTTAAAGTACATGTAAAGTAAAGCGAATTCTTATCAATTCCTTAAAAAAACACCGAGAAAATCAATTCTCATAACAGGTTAAATTTGACGGTCAAACACACCTTCCTCGTATGCAAACCATTTATTTATTTTTTTTACGCAATAAGGTGTTACACTTTAGAACAAGTTGTCACTATCTACCGGTGTACCATTGGCTAAAATATTAGAAGATTGAAGATTTTATACATATAATTAAGAGTTGAGTAATAGTTAATAAAAACTAATAGTTAGAGAGCATAATATTACTACATGATATAGTATATGGGTATATAAAACGTTAATTTTAGACAAATTGTCTATTATTTTTTTTATTGTTTTGTTGCACTTGTCCAAGGTTTTTCTCTCCGATTAGGGTATTATCATTGTTCTTTCTTGGTTATTGATGGTTGCATTACACCAGGCCATGTTGATCGTGCTACACCAAGCCATGTTGATTCTGCCACAAACTATGGTTTTGCTCCATTCTTTCTTGTGGTGGTGCATCAATCTTCATAGGTAAGTTGTACCGCCCTGGTGTCTCAACTCGGGCGCGCGCCCCTCACCGAACGGAAATCCAGCCAAGTATGGAAGAGCGGCACTCTCACTATGCGATGTGTGTGCGTATAATAGAGGAGCGACCGCTTGTTTATATGGAGCGTTGGCGAGATGGATGGCGCACAGGCCGACGGGAGGTTGGCGGATGAGTGGGCGAGCCGACGCCCCAACGCACACCTACAAGGGGCGTCCATGTTAGACTTTAAGGAGTCGGCCATGGATGGTCGCACCCCTTATGGAAAGTATAAACATGGGACGCGCAGCTTCATTTTGGATCATCAAACAATCAAGGTTGATCATCGCAAAGCCAACGCACAAGTCTTAGTGCGAAAGGGAAGGCGCAGTGGTAACCGCAGGTCGCACGGAGATGCGCCCGCAATGCCGGGCAGGCAGTGTATAGGTGCGACAGGTCATTTGGCAGCGCGCGGGTAGAACCGGACTTGGGCGCGGGTGAATGCCCGCCCACCCGTCGGGTGAACGACCAGGCGAGGGTGTGGGCGACCCGCCCGCCCGTGGTTGGAGGTGAACGCCGTGTAACGTCGGGCGTTGGTTGTAGTACGGTTGGGCGTGCACGGTGGCACGGCGTGCCCATCGTTCGGGCGAATGCTCTTGTTGTATATTGGGTGAGGTTCGGGCAGACCGCCATGCACTCTTGCACGGGCAAGCGCCCGCCCTGTTGTAAAACGCCGGTTGAGCATAGTCTCCCGGTCATGTTGTAAAATTTCTACTTATAATAAAAAGATCTTTTATACATGGATTGTTGTTGTTCTTGGTTATGTTTATCATGCATGTTATAATGGAATTCCGCACATTATAATTTAACAAGTGAAGTTTTTATTGAAAGTGAAGGCGTAGTTCGTAAAACACTTAACCATGGAAATGGTGAGTCATTTAGGCGGTGCCGCACCCACTCAACTTAAGAAAAAAGAGTTGGGGGCGTGACAGGTGGTATCAGAGCAGGTTTATGGAAGGTTGAAGCTGCGGTGAAAGCTGATTCAAGGTTGAAGAGGCTTGATGATAAGCGACGAGAATGGAAATGTATGCAGGTTATGGAGAAATCATGGATGAACAGTCTGGGTTTCGTAGACTTGATGGTCCGTGGAAAGACCACTCAAGCTCTTGTGGACACAGGGGCCACCCATAACTTTATGACGACACGGTTGGCTAGAGATGTCGGACTGATGATCCTTCCATCGAACATGGAGGTCAAGGCAGTGAACTCTAAGGCTAAGGTGACGGGTTTGGCACACGAAGTGCCGGTGCAGATAGGAGACTGGACGGGTCAGTTGGACTTCATGGTGATGGAGATGAACGACTTCGATGTAATACTTGGACAAGATTTCTTAAAGGGCAACAAGGCTATTGTTGTCCCCTTCTGTGATGAGGTGGTGCTGGTTGGACAGACACGAACTTGGACTTTGCCCACTCATAGGAAAAGGAGGGAAGTCAAGGTGCAGCATGTTTCTGCACTAAGTTTGGAGAGAGCCATGAAGGAATCAGATATGGAGACATATGCCATGATGTTCAAGGGAGTCGAAGGTGATGAAGTGGGGACGCCTATTTCAGCTGAGATTTCTGATGTGCTTGCCGAGTGTGCAGATTTGATGCCTGATGAGCTTCCGAAGAAGCTTCCACCAAGGCGTGCGGTGGACCATAGCATTGAGCTTGAACCAGGGAAGGAACCCCCGGCTAAAGCACCTTATCGTTTATCAGGGCCTGAGTTGGAGGAATTGAAACGGCAGCTAAAGGAGTTAGCTGATGCAAGTTTCATTAGACCTTCAAGGTCCCCATATGGAGCTCCGGTATTATTCCAGCAAAAGAAGGATAGAAATGAGCTAAGGATGTGCTGTGACTACCGTGCATTGAATAAGCAGACGGTGAGAAACAGGTATCCTTTGCCATTGGCTGCTGAATGCTTCGACAAGCTTGCGAAAGCCCAAGTGTTTTCCAAGCTAGACTTGAGGCATGGTTACTATCAGGTGCGGATTGCTGAAGGAGACAAGAAGAAGACCGCGATCGTAACAAGGTATGGTAGCTTTGAGTTCCTTGTTATGCCATTTGGGTTGTGCAACGCTCCTGCGACATTTTGCACTTTGATGAATGATGTCCTACGATCGTACTTGGACTCGTTCGTAGTGGTATACTTGGACGATATAGTGGTTTACAGTGATAACATGGAGGATCATAAGAAGCACTTGGTGATGGTTTTCAAGGCACTGAGGGAGAATCAGTTGTTCTTGAAGAAGTCTAAGTGTGTGTTTGCTCAGACCGAGATTCCGTTCATTGGGCACATTGTTGGTCAGGGGTACATACGGATGGAGCCGAGCAGGGTGAAGGCTATCGAGGACTGGGTTGAACTGAAGAATGTCCATGAGATGAGGGTGTTCTTGGGCATGACCAACTACCAACGGAAGTTTTTAGAAGGTTACTCCAAGGTAACATCGGCACTGACAGACCTACTGAAAAAAGACAGGAAGTGGTGTTGGACGGAGAAATGTCAAAAGGTATTTGATGATTTGAAGAGAAGGATGGTTACAGCACCGATACTGAAGTTGCCTGACTTCGGGAGACCGTTCGAGGTGCATACTGATGCTTCAGATTTTTCCATAGGAGGAGTTCTTATGCAGGATGGGCATCCGGTGGCCTATGAGAGTCGGAAGTTGCAGGATAGAGAGCGGAGGTATCCGGTTCATGAGAAGGAGATGACTGCGATCATCCATTGTCTTCATGTATGGAGGCACTACTTGATTGGGAAGCCTTTTGTTGTCAAGACTGACAACGTTGCAGCGAGTTATTTTGCATCACAACCGAAGCTTTCTGCGAAGTAAGCTCGTTGGCAGGACTTCTTGGCAGAGTTCGACATGTCTATTGAGTATAGACCGGGTAGACACAATGCGTTAGCAGATGCCCTTAGTAGGAAGGGACAGCTTGCACCATTGGAGGGTGAAGACCGGGCAGCAAGGAGTAGAAGTCGGATTCAGATGTCGGAAGAGATGCAAAACAAACTGAAGGAAAGTGTGGAAACCGATACTTTGGCGCAGAATATAGTGAAGCAGATAAGGGAAGGGAAGACACGTAGGTTCTTTCTACGAGACGGTTACTTGCTCTTTGGAAACCGACTCTATGTTCCAAAGACATCTGGTCTTAGGAAGCACCTCTTGAAGGAGTGCCACGATTCTCCATGGGCTGGCCACCTAGGGCAGCGTCGTTCTTTAGCATTGTTGGAGAGAGGGTTCTTTTGGGAGAAGATGCGAGAGGAGATGGAGGAGTATGTACATACGTGCATCATTTGTCAACAGGACAAATCGGATAATCAGAGGCAAGGAGGACTGTTGCAACCTTTACCTATTCCAGAGAGGCCATGGATGAGTGTCTCTATGGACTTCATTGTTCAGTTACCGCAAGTGCTGGGGTATAATGGGATCATGGTCGTTGTTGATCATTTTTCCAAGTATGTTGTCTTTGTTCCGACAAAGATACCTTGTGGAGCTGATCGTACTGCCGAGTTGTTCTTTAAGAACGTGGTGAAGTATTGGGGTATGCCGTTGAGTGTTGTGTGTGATAGGAATCCACGGTTTACAGGGAGATTTTGGACGACATTGTTCAAGTTAGTTGGGACAGAGTTGCTGATGAGTTTGAGTTACCATCCGCAGACAGATGGGCAGACCGAGCGTATCAACGCATTGCTGGAGGACTACTTGAGACATTATGTCACGGTTGATCAGAAGAATTGGCCTGAACTCTTGGATATTGCTCAGTTTAGCTACAATATTCAAAAGAGTTTTGCGACAGGGTACAGTCCATTTGAGTTGGTGAATGGGCAGATGCGGTTGCTCCGCACACCGTTGAGACTATAGGTTGTATGAGGATTTCTCATGCGAAGAGATTCATGAAGGCTTGGGAGGAGACCTTGGAGTTGGCACGGTTGCGCTTGCACGATGCTGCAAGGAGGATGAAGAAGAATGCTGATAGGGGAAGACGGGATGTGCAGTTCAGTGTGGGAGATATGGTGTTTCTCAGGATTACCAGGGAGCAGTTTCAGCCAGCCAAGGGGATGGCCGCCAAACTGACACGGAAGTATGAGGGACCATTTCGTGTGGAGAAGCGAGTGGGGGAGGTTGCTTATAAGCTAGAGCTTCCGCACCATATGCACATGAAACATCCAGTTTGTCATGTGAGTCAGTTGAAGAGATGCAGGCTTGATTCAGACCATCCAAAGAGAGTTGAACCGCCGAGAGGACCAACTGGGATAGTGGACAAACCAGACTTGGAGTTGGAGAAGATACTGAGTTATCGGACTACAGGGATTGGTTGCCACCAGAAACGGGAGTACCTTGTCAGATGGAAGGGAGCACCGGAAGAGGAGAGTTGGGAATCGGAGGACTCACTTTGGAGATGGAAGAGGAAGATTGCGAGATTTGAGCAGAGAGTACTTAGGCGTGCAGGATTGTCGAGGGCGACAATGATTTCCATTGGGGGAGGATGTAGCGCCCTAGTGTTGCGGCCTAGGCACGCGCCCTCCGCACGATGAGAAAAATCGGCTAAGTACCACGAACGCGCTTGTGCGCACATGTTGGATGAGCGCGCGGAGAGATGAGGCATTCGTATGTTTATACCGCGAGTTGGTGGCGACTCGTGGGCAAGCCGACCGAGCGCAGGTTGAATGTGGAACACAGTTGTGGGGCGGTCCCGCACGGAGGGCGGGCCGACCAAGTGTGGCGACATACGATCGGGCGCGTGTAGGGCGAGTTGTGGAGGTTGGTTGGGTGACAGCCCCCTCCTACAACGCGTATAAACCAACGAAGGAAACGATGGATTGAGGCATCACACAAACGATCAAGGATCGCAAGTCTTCGCATAGTCTCAAGTGCGAAGGGGGAAGGCAGTGGTAACCGCAGGTTGCATGGGAATGCGCCCGCAGCGCCGGGCAGGCAGATTGGTGCGACGGTCGTTTGGTAGTGCGCGCGGGTAGAACCGGGCGTGGGAGCGGGTGAACGCTAGCCCACCCGTCGGGTGAACGACCGAGCGAGGGCGTGGGCTACCCGCCCACCCAACGTTTGGAGGTGAACGCGTTTGCGCCGGAGTGTTGGGTCGTGTTGCGGTCGGGCGTGCACGGTGGCACAGTGCGCCCATCGTTCGGGCGAACATCATTGCTGTATTTTGGTGAGGTTCGGGCAGACCGTCGTGCGCTCTTGCACGGGCGGGCGCCCGCTCGGTTGTAAAACACCGGTTGAGCTTTGTCTCCCAGTCATGTTGTAAAATCTTTACTATAATAAAAAGATCTTTTATTACATGGTTTGCTGTTGTTCTCGGTTATGTTTATCATGCTTATTATAATGGAATTCCGCACATTATAATTTAACAAGTGAAGTTTTATAAAAGTGAAGGCGTAGTTCGTAAAACACTTGACCATGGAAACGGTGAGTCGTTTAGGCAGTGCCGCACGCGCTCAACTTAAGAAAAAAAGAGTTGGGGGCGTGAAAAGTGGCATCCCAACAGTAGATTTGTTGATATGTTTCCACCACCATGATGTTGTCGCCCTTCATTTTCCCCCTCTAAACAATCTTATCTCTTTCCGAATCTCTGCGAATCCCGGTCAGCTATAGTTGTGTGCGGATCTTGCTCCATTCCTTTGCAGTCTGTCCATATAGTCCCAGCTCCACTGAGCGCTTCCAAATTGGGCAACTGTTATGCCAAGTCAAAATGACTTGTTGCCAGAAGTATATGCCCTTGTCGTTAAGACCATGTAGGAGGGAATCTGAGATTTCGTCAATATCATCAAGGCCCTAGATACAATCTCGTCTAATAGCAATGTGGTATCTAGTACCCAGTTTCCATGTGAGCAGTGATAGAAAATAATGACTGGTCTTTTTAAAGCTACGCCAAACAACAGAGCCTGTATTGCAGACACTACATCCCCTGCGCATCCAACCCATAAAAGTCAATGTCTTTTAGATATTCATGTTTTATGATTAAACTCCAAGTGCCTATACCAAAGATCCCTCTCCATAATGATTTGAGCAAAAGAGCATAGCCAAAACTCTTCAAATGCAATATGCCCCAGCCTCCCAATCGCTTCAGCATGGAAATATGATCAAGTTTGGTTAGATGATACTTGTGCCTCTGCCGCATTTCGGACCAGATGAAATGAGAAATGATTCCATTTATTTTTTTTATGATGGAGATGGGCATATGGAATAAGTGTGCTCAGTACACACCCATCTGAGTTATCACAACCTGAGTTAGAGTGAAGCGGCCTCCCATAGAAAGACATCTAAATTCCCAACCTGAAATTTTTCGATAGAATCAATGAACAAGCCACTGCCAATCTAAGACCCTGTATTTACATGGCTTAATATGGAAGCCAAGATATTTCATACCACCAGACATGGGCTCGGAAACAACCCCAAAAAAACTAGCAATGTAGTCAGTAATATCCTTATCGCCATGATCATGTACAATAACATATTTACTTTGGTTCATTATAAGACTAGTTGAATTTCCAAATTTAGTGAAAATATGGAAAAGGTGTAGCCAAGCAAACCTGTTGAGGAGCCCCATGATGAGCACGTCATCGATGAAGAAGTTGTGGGAGATCCGAATAATTCTGTCAATGTGGAGTGGTAGGAAATGGCCTTCAGCAGCAGCATTTGTAATGTGAAGGCTTAGTCCATCCAGCACCAGATTAAAAAGGAGGGCTGAAAGAGAACAACCCTGTTGAAGACCCCGCCCAGTCTTGAAATATGTCGTCGGGTAGCCATTTATAGTCACCACAAATTGAACACTTGAAACGCATGCCATGATCCACTCAGCAACACAGGGTTGTATTCCCACCTTGTGGAGGACCAATCGCAAGTAACCCTAATCCAGACAGTCGAAGGATTTTTAAGGTCCACCTTCATGATTGCAGCACATAAATTCTTAGAGTGAATAGAACGTAGACATTCATGTGTGATTGCCACTGCATCGTGTATCTGTGGATTTTTAAGAACACTGAATTGTTATGGAGAGATGAACAGGGAGAGGGTGAGCCGCATATTGTTTGCAATGGTCTTGGAGATTATTTTATAGACAAGATTGCAGACTGATATGGGGCGAAAGCCTGGCTTCTTCGGAATGAATGCAATATAGGTAGAATTTAAGAGGGGATGTACAAATCCCTGTACCCGAGATTCTTTGACTAAGTTTACTGGATTTGTTTAAAAGAGGTCGAAAAAATAAGTGAAAGGGTATTGGACACCCAATTTAGAGTCTTATGAGTCATCGTTGCAAAATATTTCACAGTCGAATAGATCATGTGGTAATGGCGACCAATGACGATAATTTTACTCACACTGCAAATTTCTTCCGCCTTTATTATTGATTGTGCTCAGACCTTTAATATTTTATTTCCCAAATAGTTATCTCATTCCTGCCATCCAAGAAAGCAAGCTATATATATATATATATATAGATAAAATTGAGGGATTATATTATTAATTTTTTTAAATGTATAATTTGTTTGAAAATGTAAAATTTGAACAAAAATATGTACTTTTATCAATTTGATTTGTGTTGCACAGACACTATGTTAATATTGAAGAGATGGAAATTTTGGTGGAAGTGTCCATGCGCTCCCAAATAGAAGGTGCATTTAAAGCTGGGAGGGTCTTGACCTGCCTGTATGCAGTGGCGTGCATTACAACAGTTGGCAGTTTCTACATATTGATGGCAATATAAAGTTTTTGGAGCATGCTGGTGTAGGGTAGAGTGGAGGTGAGGGTTGGTCCTCTGCCTCCCTTTGCTGGTTATTTATCCTTGTTGAGTCGGTGCTGAGCTCAGGCCCTAACATAGGAGTGTATTTGAAGCAAGAGGCTTTCACACGTCTTGTGTGATACAGGGAGCTCTCCTAGCATTGGGGATTGTTTATGGATGCAAGGCACTAGGTAGTGTGTTGGGATGGTGAGGTTGCCAAATGCTTATTCATGTGCGAATTATCAAGCCTTTTTCCTTTGTCATTTGTTCTATTAGGGTTACTAAGTCAGTTTGTTGTAGTTCAATCCTTAGTAGTTGGTAGATGTTAAAGTACCTTCGTTTTTTGCTAGTATAATTGTTTCCAAGGTCTCTGTCTTTTGGGTGCTTTTAAGCAAGAGGTGGAAATTTTAATGGAAAATTGAGGGCATATATGTGTATATTATATTATAAATGTGTTGGGATTCTTGGTAACTAGTTGTCGGGTTGACTTATCCACACCTAACATTTGGGTTCTAGTGTTATATCTCATGGTTTTGGGATGTGGGATGTATGTCGTGGGTGGTGTGTCCTCTACTGTCTCTTCTGCTAACAAGGTTGAGTTTGAAACATATGTTTGGAGCTATGGGGATGTCATAATTGGTTTAAGGCCTAATCTCGAAGTGGGTTCATCTAGTTTCACTCTTGTTTCTTTGTAGGTCACGGGATATTCAATGGTTGCTCTAGGTGTACCCCTAGTGTTGAAACTATGCCTCCATGGAAAAGAATGTGTTATAGACAGGGGGAGGTGGCAGTGCCCCGCAAGGGTAGCGAAAAGAAATGTTTTTTTCTCATAATTCCTCTGCTAATTACTTTAATGTTGTTCTGCTACATACAAGAAAGGAAATTCGAAAGCTAGAGACTTAAGCAGGGAGCGAGCGTCGATCCCATTTTGATTCAAAACCCTTGGAGGATATGTCAACATGGCTTCCTAACCGTGGCCACACCAAGGGCAGGAAGAAGCAATATTAGAATTCAATTGCTCTTCACTAGAAAATGAAAATTTTGTTGGCTCTGGTTCTTAAGAATAAGCAAGTGGAGAGATACAATGACTTCACCACCCTAGAAGACATCAAACACATGCTCATAAATCAGAGGCTTTGTTTTGACATGATTGATTCCTGACTAGCGCACATTGAGGGCCAAAATGTGAGTCTAATAGTGGAGATCTTATGGACCCTCTAGGTTCAAGTGCAAGAGTGTCAGCCACAATTTCCTCCTCCAAGAATGAATAGAGCCTTAGAGGGTCGACAATATAGTTCAATGTCTCTACGGTTGGTCTTTGGCCCAGTCAATAATGTCCTTGTCCGTTTGATGACGTTTTTAGCCCTCGGCTGATTATTTGATGTTCCTCGATGTATTGTTACGATAACCTATGTCTTGACTTTGTTGTATGGTATCTTTGCTTAACAAGTGTGCATGTTTGCTATATTGCAAGGTTATGGAGCAATTGTTGGTCTTGGTCATCAACTTTGTATGAATTCTGAGTTTTGTTTAGTGTAGGATTCTTTGTCTAGGTCATTTTTTTGTAACGTATAATGAGGAAATCCAAATCCTTAGGGAGAAAATTGAAGATCAATGTACATTTGACCTCTGAATTTTGATAATACAAAGTTGTAGTTTAAAACAAAAATGTTTTTTGTTGACATTTCAGAAACATGAGTGTTATATATAGAGAGAGCAAGACACACATAACATGTTTCAATTCCATACTAAACATGGAATGAATTACACATCTCTTTCATTTTTGGCAACACATTCATAAAATATTTAAATCTTATGAAATTTTTAATTTCCATTTGTTAT
>APFE031584997.1:28954-42419 GCA_000404065.3 Pinus taeda | reverse complement strand
CTCCCAGGTAGAGGGAGTTGATTTTGAGGAGACCTTCGCTCCCGTGGCTCGATATACTTCGATTCGCTCTATTATATCGATAGCAGCAGAGATGGGTTGGAAGATCCACCAGATGGATGTGAAGACCGCATTTCTCAATGGCTTCATACAGGAGGAGGTGTACATTGAGCAGCCACAGGGCTTTGAGGTGCATGGGAAGGAGTCCCATGTGTGTAGACTGAAGAAGGCCTTTATGGCCTGAAGCAAGCTTCCAGAGCTTGGTACTCCAGGATAGATACTTATTTGCAGGGGATGGGTTTCACAAAGAGTGAGGCAGATCCGAACCTTTACTTTATTGTGATAGGTGAGGAGCCTCTCATTCTGGTGCTGTATGTGGATGACTTGGTCATTACAGGTGCAGAGAGACTCATAGAGCACTGCAAGAGAGATCTTGCGACGGAGTTTGAGATGAAGGACATTGGCTTGATGCATTACTTTTTGGGTTTGGAGGTGTGGCAGGAGGAGGGGCATTTCTTCCTGGGGCAGGGGAAGTATATTGTGGACATCCTTAGCAGATTCCACATGGAGGATTGTAGACCCATGTCGACACCGATGATCACCAACTGGAAGAAGCTTCATGCTTCGGATTCCGAGTTGGTGGATCCCACATTGTACAGGCAGCTGATTGGTTCCTTGATGTATTTGGTCAACACTAGACCAGATATCTGTTTTGCAGTCAACACGATGAGTCAGTTTATGTGTGAGCCTAGGAAGGTTCACTGGGTGGCTGCAAAACACATTTTGCGGTACTTGCAGGGGACAGTGGATTATGGTCTGGACTACAGGCAGGGAGATGGAGTGAGATTGGTAGGATACACTGATTCTGATTGGGCAGGTTGTGCTTCTGATAGAAGAGCACTTCAGGGTGCTGTTTTGGGTTGGGTTCAGCAGTAGTATCATGGTTCAGCCGGAAGCAGCAGTCAGTAGCACTGAATTCAGCAGAAGCAGAGTATATGGCAGCCAGTCTAGCTAGTTGTGAGGGCATCTGGCTTCGCAAGATGTTGTTTGGCTTATTTGGTCAGCCGTTGAGACCTTCAGTGGTTTACTGTGATAATCAGAGTTGCATTAAACTCACGGAGAATCCAGTATTTCATGACAGGTCAAAGCATATCGGGATCAGATATCATTTCATCAGAGACTATGTTCAGAAGGGAGCTTTGAAGCTTGAGTATATTTCCACTGATGAGCAGGTAGCAGACATTCTTACCAAAGCCTTACCACGGGGCAATCATGTTTACTTCAGAGACAAGATGGGTGTGGTGAGGAACACCTTCCTCAGTAAGAGGGAGTGTTGAAATTTGGTACCGGAGGACAGGTGGTTCCCTTAGGCTTTGATCTTTGGCCTAGGGAAAAGTGTCCAAAAGATTTAATTTTTCTCCTAAAGTGACTTTATAATTTTTATAAAGTTAAAATCTAATTTAAAAGTGACTTTAAGTGATAAAGTTACTAAGTCTAATTTTAAAGTGACTTTTATAAAGTCAATGAAAAATTAGAAAGGAAAAGTGACTTTGGAAATAAATGACTAAGTGGGTCTTTATTAAAGTGGGTGAATTTAAAAATAGAAAGTGAGATTTAAATGTGCATTTAATCTCAGCCATTGATCTAAATCTATCTCAGCCATTGGATTTAGGGATCACCCAAAAGTCATTTAGGGTTGGGTTAAAGGAGGAAAAGGAGGAAAAGATCATTCTATTATTTCATGAGCAGATTGGGAGAAGGAGAGCAAGAGAGCAAGGGAGATTTCTGGACAAGAAGGAGAAAGAGACAGCAATTTGGCACACATACCAGGCAACTCTTCAGCAAATCAGAACAACAGAAAGAACAAGCAGAACAACAACAAGAACAAGCAGAACAACAGCAAGAACAAGCAGAAAAAGCTGATTTTTTTGCTGAAAACTGAGAAAAACTGATATTTGGGCACGAATATCGAGGAACTGATTTTCGGCACAGAAATCGAGGTCTGTCCGTACGACCGTCCGTACAGTCCATACGGTCCTTACATCCGTACGTCCGTACATCAATACGGTCCATACCGCGCGTACAACATGTTCCCAGGTTGTCTGTTGGGCTGAAAAACAGATAAGTTTGCTTGCTAGAAATTTATTTTGCTGAAATATTTTGCTGAAATTTTCTCACTGTAAAAAGGCATTTTCTAGAAATAAAGAAGAGCTCTCAAACTGGTTTTTCCTAAGAGTTGTAGGGGGTTTTTCCAAGGTCACGTTGACCAAAAATATCAGTGTTTTAATGTGTTTTAATGGCTGTTTATTATTGCTGATTTTTTTCTGCAATTTCACGTTCTGTAATTTTCCAGAATTGTGTTTCAGCAAATTTATTTTTTCCAGCTTGTTGAATGTATGGTTATGGGAAAGGGCATTTAACTACATGGGAGAAATAAGGAGAAACTGAAAACCGGGGTGGGAAAACAGAAATTTTTACAATTTCCTAGGGATAATTATATCAATGAATTCATCTTGATAAGCCATCACCTTTTGCAAGTCGTAGTATAAAAGCTGTAAGGTTGCTTCCCTTTGCCCTAAAAGGCTAACGAGGTAGCCTTAAGGCCTCCTTGAATAAGAAACAAAGTCCTCATTCATATTTATCATAGAATCCATTCTCCCAAGACTAAGGCATTGATCTACCAAGAGGTGGTCACCCAAAATCAAATTTTTTTCACCTTTTCCTAGGTCTAGCCAAGTTGGGTCAAATATGGCATCATTTTCTCGACAAAATAGCCCTCTAAAAAGTTTGATCTCCTAGCCTCTCCTACGCTTGTGTCTCCTCAAGGCCTCCTCCAATTTTGAAGCCATTTCGACGATGGAGTTGTGAGAAAAGCCAAGCCCTAGCTTCGAGATCAAACTTTGCCCTATTATCCCCAAGGCTAGTGCTTTATCAGATCAATTCTACACCTTTAAGTGAAAATGATTTCTTTGATCCTTTCCGCGTCCTTGTCTGGGTTAAGAACATCATTGGTTGCTAATCATTGCCTCTTGATCTAGGCTGGGCCCACCTGGTCCCATGTGGTCCTGCTCCTTTGAAAAGACAATTCTTCAAGAACCACCTGGGATACCAATTTCAATAAGGATTTTAAGGATTGAGAAACTCATTCACAAGTCATATCTGTTGATTTGTGGTAGCATTGGATGTGCTCTAGCCATGAAAATTGGTGTAGAGGCTAAAGCACATGAGATCTCCAAGACCCAGAAATCGTTTTGAGAAATTCCATCCAGATGAGGGGTTATTAAAATAATTAATATTTTTGATGGGTTCCTAAGTTTAAACTTAGGAAAATAAAAATATTAATGGGTATTAATAAAGTTAAGGATGAGAAGCTTCTAAGAGACGAGGATCAAGTCTGTTTTAATCTTAGCCATTGATTAGGGACTTAATCTCGGCCGTTGATTCATCAACAGGAAAAGCATAAGAGAAGACTTGAGGGTCATTTGGAGACACAATAGCAGATACTTAGTATTTCAAGGAAAATCGATTCTCAAAGAGAAGGAGATCGGTTTCAGAGGGAGAGTTGCAGGGTGGAGGAAGAGGGGGATTAGTAGCGGCCTGGGGAGCTCAGAAGAGTGACGTAGGGACTTTGAGAGACAGAGCAGAGGGAGACGCAGGATGACGCAGAGAGGGATCAGAGTAGCGCAGAGCCAAGCAGAGTGATGCAGGGCTGACGCAGTAGAGAAAGGAACCTCTCCAGGGTGTTAGAATGTCTCAAAGAAAAGTCTCAAGTGTTTTCTCCTAGTGTCTATGTAATTTTTTTTGTAAAAACGATTGCTGCTGAAGATCAATAAAATCCCTCCTCTCTTGCACCGATTTTCCCATATTGGGTTTTTCCGGGGACAATGGCCAAAAATAACTGTGTTGATATGATTGGTTCTTGTACATATGTTTATTTCTGTATAATGATGTGATATCTGCAGTAGAATTTATTTTAATATTTACTGAAGAGATTTCATAAATAACTTATTGGGAATAATAAGTAGGTGAAATAAATCAGTTGCTACGGTAATAGAATTTCTGTTTAGAAAATTTCACATGGTATCAGAGTGAAGATCCGGCGACAGGAGGGAAAATCGATTATGGGTCAGGAGCATGATGCAGAGGCATCCACTCAAGGAAACTCGTGTAGATTTTCAGAAAAATGCAGAAGAGACAAAAATTACGATTAATCTATGTTGGCTTCTAGATTGGAAGAAGAAGTTGCTTGCATAGCAAGCTTTGCCTCCTCGGGGGTTTGGTATATAGATAGTGGAGCTTCTTGGCATATGATAGAAATCCGGGAATGTTTTTTAGATTATCAGGAAGAAAGAATGAATTTTCAGATCACCATGGGGAATAAGGATAAGTGTACTCCAGTAGGGAAATGTACTATAGTTTTTCAAACAGAAACAGGAGAACGGTTCCGAGCTACCAATGTGCTGCATGTGCTAGGACTGGGGATGAAATTATTTTCCGTATCTCAACTTCAAAGCAAGGGCTATGACATTTTCTTCTCCAAGGAGAAAGTATACGTCAAACACCCGAGTTGGAAAAAGAAGGTCCAGATCGGAATCAAAAGTAACAGGTTGTACAGGTTGCAGCGAGAATCACCAATGGCACTGATAGGCAGTAATGGAGACAAGGATTTGAATGAACTATGGCACAAAAGGATGGGACACTTGCACCATGGGGCTCTAAGAATTGTCAGGAAAACTGTAATAGGAGTTCCAAATCTTAGTACTGAACGAGATGATGTATGCAGAGTGTGTGCTCTAGGCAAGTATGCCAAAGCAGCGTTTCCAAGAAGTAAAAATAGGGCCAAGAGTGTACTAGGATTGATACACTCGGACATCTGTGGACCGATGTCCGCAAAGGCTCTTAGTGGTGCCGAATACTTCGTCACCTTCATCGATGACCATTCTAGGAAGATGTGGATCGACTTTCTGAAAACCAAAGATGAGGTTTTCGGTCGATTCAAAGAGTTCAAGGCTCTAGTGGAGAATCTGACAGGAAAGAAGATAAAAGTGCTACGCTCAGACAATGGTGGAGAGTATGTTGACAAGGACTTCATCGATTTTTGCTCTAGGGAAGGCATCAGAAGGGAGTAGACAACTCCCTATAGTCCAGAGCAGAATGGAGTAGCAGAAAGGAAGAACAGGACTATTGTGGAAGCAGCTAGGGCAATGATGTATGATTATGATATGCCAAAAATCCTGTGGGCAGAAGCATGCAACACGACAGTCTATGTCCATAATAGAACTCCTCATAGGGCATTGGGCAAGATTACTCCAGAGAAGGTCTTTATCGGGAAGACACCTGAAGTCAGTCATTTCAGGATATTTGGGAGTTTAGCGTATTGCCATATACCCAAGGAGAAGAGGAAGAAGTTAGATCAAACTGCAGAGAAAGGATATCTTGTGGGATATAGCAAGAATGCTAAGGCATATAGAGTCTATCTTCCGGGGAGCAGGAAGGTAGTAGTTCAGCGAGATGTAAAGTTCATGGAGGATAGAGCTTTCAAAAAATCTCGAGAAATGCCTTTCGAAGAGCAGTCAAAAGATGAGTCGCTGGTCAAACCACTTCAACCAGTGGAAACTAGTACCAGAAATTCTCCTTCAGAACAGGAGGAATAATTGGAAGAGGAAGAGCTGACAGATGAGCCTACTACCAGTGGAAGAACGAGCCGGGAACTTCGACAGATACTACGGATGCAGAGGATTTTGTTGGAGCTCCTAGGAATGAGAAAAGGGAGCGTAGACAACCAGATAGGTACCAAGCCTTGGTGGCTCAGGTTGGAGAACCCTCTAGTTTTCAGGAGGCCGTTCAGCATCAAGTATGGATAGATGCTATGCTGGAGGAATACAGTTCCATAATGGTCAACGATTTCTGGGAAGTGGTACCTAGACCTCAGGACAAGTCAGTTGTAGGTTCGAGATGGATCTACAAGGTTAAATATGTTGTAGATGGTAGTGTAGAAAAATACAAAGCTAGGTTCGTGGCTAAGGGGTATGCTCAAAAGGAAGGAATAGACTACGAAGAAACCTTCGCCCCAGTAGCCAGGTATACTTCTATCAAATTCGTGATATCCCTTGCAACATAGATGGGGTGGGAGATTCACGAGATGGACGTTAAGACTTCGTTCTTGAATGGGGTGATAGAAGAAGAAGTATACATTGAACAACCAGAAGGTTTTGAGACACATGAGAAGAAATCTCATGTGTGCAGGTTGAAGAAAGCCTTGTATGGGCTTTTAGACAAGCGCTTAGAGCATGGTACAGTCGAATTGATGGTTACATGCAGAAGATGGGATTCGTCAAGAGTGACGCAGATCCCAGCCTCTACTATCTGATTGTAGTGAATGAGCCTCTAATTTTGGTGTTATATGTGGATGACCTTTCCCTAACTGGTTCATCCAGGCTCATCAAAGATTTCAAGGAAAACCTGGCTACATAATTTGACATGAAGGATTTGGGACAGATGCATTATTTTTTGGGGTTGGAAGTTTGGCAGTAGAAAGGTGGAATTTTCCTTGGAAGGGAAGATATGCTACAAAGATTTTGAAAAGGTTCAGAATGTAGGACTGTAGACCTATGGCTACTCCAATGATTACCAACTGGAAGAAGATTGATGCGTCTGAAGATAAAGAAGTCGATCCCGCCTTGTATAGGCAACTCATAGTATCCCTGATGTATCTAGTCAATACCAGGCCAGACATTTGTTACGCTGTCAACACCCTCAGTCAGTTCATGGTAGAACCTAAGAGGGTGCATTGGGTAGCAACCAAATATGTTCTCAGGTATATACAAGGAACAATCGAGCATGGACTATTGTATACCAAAGGCAATGACATCAGGTCGAGTGGGTTCAGTGACACAGATTGGGATGGAAGTTCAGTAGATCAGAAAAGTACCACTAGGTACTGTTTCAACATTGGATCAGGGATGAATTCCTAGTGTAGTAGGAAGCAAAAATCTGTAGCTTTGAGCTCGGCTGAAGAAGAATATATGGCCACGAGCACAGCTTCGTGCAAAGCCATATGGCTCAGAAAGTTGCTTGTGAACCTATTCAATAGAAGGATGGATGCGACCAGGATCATGTGTGATAATCAGAGTTGCATCAAGCTCTCTGAGAATCCAGTGTTTCATGATCAGTCAAAGCACATTGATATCAGGGGTCACTTTGTCAGACACTGTGTCCAAAGAGGACCTGTACAGTTGAGCTACACTCCTACAGGAGAACAAGTGGCGAACATTCTTACCAAGGCCCTAGGAAGAACAAAGTTTGTTTATTACAGGGAGAAAAGGGGATGGTAAAGAATCCATTTCAGTAACAGAAATGGATAAGTATCAGGAGTTGCAATGCAACATTTAGCAGTGGTAGTGCTGTGGGCAGCGTGGGCAACATGTTGAGAGGGAGTTGCAGTACAGATGTAGCAGTGGCAATGGTAGAGCCATGGGTAGCAATACAGGAAGCAGTAGTGCAGTGGATGTTGGGCAGCGTGGGCAACATGTTGAGAGGGAGCTGCAGTACATATGTAGCAGTGGCAATGGTAGAGCCATGGGTAGCAATACAGGAAGCAACAGTGCAGTGGATGTTGGGCAGCAGGCCAATTATTAGCACAAGTACCGGTGCGGAAGATCAGTGTGATGTTCAGTAGTGGAACATTACTAGAGCACATTCCTCGCTAAGAGGGAGTGTTGATTTGTGGTAGCATCGGATGTACTCTAGCCATGAAAATTGGTGGAGAGGCTAAAGCACATGAGATCTCCAAGACCTAGAAATCGTTTTGAGAAATTCCATCCAGATGAGGAGTTATTAAAATAATTAATATTTTTAATGGGTTCCTAAGTCTAAACTTAGGAATATAAAAATATTAATGGGTATTAATAAAGATAAGGATGAGAAGCTTCTAAGAGACGAGGATCAAGTCTGTTTTAATCTTAGCCGTTGATTCATCAATAGGAAAAGTATAAGAGAAGACTTGAGGGTCATTTGGAGACATGCAAACAGATGCTCAGTATCTCAAGGAAAATCAATTCTCAAAGAGGAGGCCATTTTCAGAGGGAGAGTTGCAGGGTGGAGGAAGAGGGGGATTAGCAGCAGCCTAGGGAGCTCAGAAGAGTGACACAGGACTCTGAGAGACAACGCAGAGGGAGATGCAGATCAGTAAGACGCATGATGACACAGAGATGGATCAGTGTAGCGCAGAGCCAAGCAGAGTGATGTAGGGTTGACACAGTAGAGAAAGGAACCTCTCCAAGGCGTCAGAAAGTCTCAGGTGTTTTCTCCTAGTGTCTATGTAAACTTTTTTTTAAAAGCGATTGCTGCTGAAGATCAATAAAATCCCTCCTTTGCTACATCGGTTTTCCCGCATTGGGTTTTTCCAGGGACAATTGTCTAAAAATAACTGTGTTGATGTGATTGATTCTTGTGCATATGTTTATTTCTGTATAATGATGTGATATCTGCAGTAGAATTTATTTTAATATTTACTGAAGAGATTTCGTAAATAACTTATTGAGAATAATAAGTAGGTGAAATAAATCAGTTGCTGCAGTAATAGAATTTCTGTTTAGAAATTTTCACAATATCCCATAAACCTAGCCCTCAAATCCCCGCACCCTTCTCCTAGAAGATATTGTACCTTGCTTGGAAAGCAAGCAAGCTCCATTCTTCAACCTCTTTTGGAAAGGGATTATTTGGGTCACCCTATATCCACTTGTTGATTTATCCTTCATTTGTGACTCCATATATACCGAGTCTCCTCCCATCGATGAAAGTCCGTAAATAGTAGGGAGCCTTAGCTGAGGTGACAGTGGGCTAAGTCTCCATTTGTTGCCCTTGGTCTAGCATTTGCTCCTTTAGGGATCCCCTTTAGGTCCCCTGCTAGTTTGAGTGGTAACAATACTCATAGCAGCTAAGTACCCTTGGTACCTGTTCGACTTCTTGCTTTCACGAAATGTCCCCCTTGGTGCAACATGTCTTTCAACATCTTCAAGAGTATCTTTGAGCCACAAAGGTCTTTTCCTTGAGGTAGAGGGCGATCCAAATGGGATCCATCGGGCCTTCAACATCGGGCATCGGATCATCTGTCGGAGATTCATCCTTCTTTCTAGCATCATCATCATTGTTCTTCCCGGGGATAGGAAGATCTTTGACTTTCACAAGGGTAGAATCTTCATCGAAGGTGACATCATGACTTATTTCCACTTTTCTTTGAACAGACACATAGATTCTATATGCCTTCGAAGTTTCATCGTAGCCCATAAAAGTCCCTTTCTTCCTAGATGCATATAGTTTGTTTCTTTTCTCTTTCATCACATGAAAATATATGGGATAACCAAAAATTCTAAAATGAAACATCAGGTTTCTTATTGGAGAAAACTTCTTCGGGTGTCTTGAATTCCAATGCTTGATGCGAGCACCTATTTTGAACATATACAATAGTGTTGGCAGAGTCTCCCCATAAGAACTTCAGTAGGGCTTGGTCCTGAAGTATAGCACGGGTAGCTTCTATGATTGTTCGATTCTTCCTTGAGAATTCCATTTTGCTCAGGAGTATATGCAGTAGTCGTCATCCTTTTAATGCCAACTTCTCTACAATAGTCATTGAATTCATTTCACCCATATTCGGTTCCATTATCGGTCCTCAATATTTTGTTCTTCTTCCCTGTTTGATTTTCGACCAAGACTTTGAAAGAGCGGAACCATTTGAACACTTCGTCCTTCTTCTTGAAGAAATAGATCCATGTTTTTCTAGAGAAGTCATCCACAAAAATTGCATAGTACAAGTATCCTCCCAAAGATGTTACAAACAACATACTAGATAGATCAAAATGGATCAATTGAAGAATGTCGGTAGTTTGATTTTCACTTGAAGGGAAGGGTCCACTTGTATGTTTTCCAGCTGCATAACCTTGACAAATACCTTCATGATATATGTTGAATTCGGATATACTTGTGACCATCTTCCTTACATCAGGTAAGACTTTGTAATGAAGGTGAGCAAATCTTCCGTGCCATAATTCAGATTGAAGGGACCTCCCAAAGGACTTTCTCCAACCTGATAGAGACCTTCAACCCTAAATCCAAGTGTAAATGTATCTTTCAGGTTCCTTCACCAAACATGTACCTTTCCATCGACGAATGCTACCTTGAAGTCTTTATATTCCATCGTAGAAATAGATACTAGGTTCCTTTTCAAATCAGGTACATACATTACTTATTGTTGATGAAGGATTTGACCTTGATTCAAGTGAAGAGTGACAATACCAATCCCTTTCACGGGGTAGGTGGCATTGTCCCCAAGTTTGATCTCCAAATTTGTCTTCTATTCAACCAAATTTGAGAGGGCCTCTTTGTACCCAGTGAAGTGCCTTGAGGCACCACTATCAATCAACCAATTCTCTAAGGTGTTTGGAGGAGAGGCGGTGGTGAGGGAAAAAATAAGATAAAATTCTTTTTGCTTATCTACAACAATAGATTCCTCATACATGGAGTTTCTCGACCTTTTGGGAGGACGACCATTTCCATATCGAGCAGCGGGAGCATTCCTCTTTCCTTTGTTGTTGAACTTGTTGTTCTTTTGATTGCCATTGCCTTTGTAGTTGTTGTAGTTGTTGTTGTCATCATCCCTTCGAGTATCCTTCTTGTGAGGACACTCTTTACTATAGTGGACAATCTTGTTGCAATTGAAGCATCTTCCTTTTCTTCCTTCTTTGTATCCAAACTTAAATCCTTGACCTTGTCTTCTTGGACCAACTTTTTTCTTCCTTTTAGCATGAGCGGAGAAAGTGGTAGGATTATTTCCCTTTGAGGGCTTATCTCTTTCCATCATCCTAATTTCTTCTTGAGTGCATCTAGCCAGTAATTCATTAAAACTCGGAATCCTGTCATTGTTGAGGATGGTGGTGTTAAACACATCCCATTCTCTTCTAAGATCTCCAAGTGCAATAAGAGTGAACTCCTTGTCACCAACAACTTCTCTAATAGATTGAAGATCATTCTTGAATTTGGTAATCCTCATGAAGTAGGATTGAATGGACTCTCCTCTATCCATCTTGATGTCTTTTAGCTTGTTCTTGAGAAAGAGGACTTGATTTGCATTGTTACTTTGAACATCCCAACCATCTTTTCGTACATCTCCTTAGATGTTTCCAAATCAGAAATATAGGCAACCAAAGGCTTGTGAATGGAATCTACAAACCTCACCTTTGTTTTACTTTGTTTTTGCAGTGGGTGCATTTGAAGGAGGCTCCACCACTCTTCCTTTTACATAGTCCATAGCATCATTCTCTTCCAAAGTCAAATCCAAAGACATCTTCCATGCATGATAGTCGGATTTGTCCTTGAGCTTTTCCTCGGATTCGAAGTATGATGTAGTCGTCATTGAAGCTAGCTCGAGCTTCTTGTCCAACAACTTTACTTAGTGATTGCTTTTCTTACTCTTGCTTGGGCTCTGTCTTCCCCTGGGCTCTGAAACCATGTTAATTTTAGATAACAATGGTATGTTCTATGCTTAGCACAATTTACTTCAATGTTCCTTTAGCAACCCAATAACAATTTCCAATTATTTCTAGTAGCAATCGCATTAACCATTAATCACATTGACATTAAATGCCGATAGAACATAAAACAAAATGTAGAGGACAAACCAAGATAATAGGACACCAGATTTGGCGGATGCTAGGGAAAAACCCCAATGTGGGGAAAACGCTTTGATCAATTCTTCTTCTTATTATTCAATAGTTTAGCAGAGACAGAGAGTACAAAATTCAAATTGACTGCCCAATACAAAGTCAAATTAGCCCTGTCAAATTCCATAGTTAGTTACAGTCAAACTTCAACCCTAACTAGAAAGTCAACGCTAGTCAAAACAACAGTGAAATACCTCCTTTGAAGCTTGGTCAAAGGAAGTCAAACACGGCCTCCAACAATGGCCAAATTCAACCCAAAACAGTGACAAAAGCTCTGGTCAAACTTGGTCAACCTATGGTCAATGCAGGTCAAACAGCCTAGAGAACCTCGATTTTTTATGCCAAGCAATGCGGCCTAAGAAAATCAAAATTCTGCCCCAAAAACTGTAGTCAAAACTGGTCAAAATCTCCTTCATCAACGTAGGTCAAACTGTTTGAAATTCGGCTTGTAATTTTTGCCCAGAAATTCTGTTCTCCTAGCCGCACGTGTGAGAGAGAGAGAGGTTGCCCCAAGCTGGTATGAACCAATCTGATGAAGAGAGAGAGAAGAATGTGTGAGTGAGGGATGTCCAAATGAGTTGTGAGGTCTCTTGTATTTATGCACTTCGTTGTGGGTGAAGAGACAGATCCATTGGGCTTATTCCGCCTACATAATGATGAAGCCAACCTGATGAATTTGCACATATGTGGGCATAAATTCAAAATCACACTTCTTGTCCAAATGAGATGATCTTTATGTCAGTCTTGGACCTCTTGAAAAGAGGAATCCAATGCAATCATCATCTCCATCAAATGAGTTGTCCCAAGGTCGAATTTGGCCCTAGCTTCCAATTTTAACACCTTGTCAAAGAATTCTACCCTAGCTTTGGGGTATATATGGGAGAAAAACTTCGCCGATTATCCGTGTTTACAAACATACATTATTCAGGAAGGCTAAAAAACTCCCTAGGATGAAACCCTTTGAGAAGAATCATATGCTTACCTAGGTGTTATTACATGGCTTAATAGTCATACTAGAATCATTTACAATATAAACTTGCGAAAATTGGCTTTGCGATGATGAAACTGGTGCTAAATGATGATGATGATTTTTGAAAAATTTGTCCACTGCTTCTCGGACAATTGACATGTACATGGTTAACAACCACGAGTTCGGGTACTATGCCACTAAGTGTCCTAACCGGAAGAAGGGGTCCAGTAAGGACCATCTGGCCGCATCAGTTGAGGTAGATGTGTTTTCTTCTCAGCTCGAGAAAGAATCACTTGCATGGCAAGCTCAATAGGCAACAATGTATGGTACTTTGATTCTTGAGCATCCTTCCACATCACTGGGAACTAGGAGTATTTCAGCCAGGTAAAGGAAAAGGACATGCAATTTCATATTGAGCTAGGAGATGATGGCAAGTACATGACTAGGGGAGTAGGTATTGCTAATTTTGAGAGGGATTCTGGTAGCTCTCTCCATCTCAGTGATGTCCTCTATGTTCTAGGCCTTTTAGAAGAACCTTGTTTTAGTGGCTACCCTAGAGGACAAGGGTTATTATGTCATCTTCAGTAGAGGTAAGGCGTACCTCAAGCACTTAGATTATGGATCCATGAAGCATATTGTTGTGAGGATGAAGAATCTGTATAGGTTGTGTTAGCGCTTGAGATTTCACCTCAGGCTGAGAAAGGCAAACCTTCAAGGCAACATCAAACCATTTCACCTCGTAGCTAGCCCTATGGGGTATGAGAAGGCTCTCTCCGGTCAA
>APFE031584997.1:0-25455 GCA_000404065.3 Pinus taeda | reverse complement strand
AAAACCGGGATGTTCATCATCCTCACTCAGGTAAAGTGCATCAACAGGTGAATGTGACAAGAGAAGACCTGTGAAAATATTCCCTCGCATGTAAAGTAATGCATGATAAGCCACATGATTGGAGCATACTCCCCCCCGGAGGAATCTGTAGGGAAAGACCCGTGACAAGTGACTCATGAATGCTGGCTTGACATATGGCTCAAAATAAACATAATCCAGCATTTTGCGCCTGGGCCACACCTCACCCACATTTGGTATCCCGGTAGCCTCTGAAATCACCTCCGGAGATAGTACAAAATTCACCCCTGCAAGAGTGACCTGCCCATCATGAAGGTGCAAAACAAATAAGCGGGCCAACTCCCTGTGGTGTTGAATCTGAGCAAGCCTCTCACAGAACTGAAAACATGACATATAACGGAAACAATTCACTGCCCTAAGACAGGCCTGCAATTCTGCCAAAGAGTTGGGTTCCTCTCTCCTATGATGACCACCTTTGCCACCCTTACGAGGCCTCTGCTGTACCTTGATTTCTGTGGAAGAAGGCCGGTCATCACCTTGCTCATAGCTCTCGGTGTCTGACATGGTTTTGGAACCAGATGAGCAAGCTGAAAGGTAAATAGAACTACTGCCTCTGCCTGCAAAATGCTGAGAAGTATGCTATTTTCAAGGGGAAAAATCATAAGGGAACTGTTAGGGGAGGGATTTTTAATAAGGAATGGGAAATAAAAACAGGGATTTTTAAGGAAAATTCACAAAATGTCAAACATATCATCTCATCTTCCATAATTAGGAAATCATTTGCAAAGAAATACTTAATTAGGATTTAGTCATAGGGGAATAAAACTTCTTTTACATCTTGTCATAAGGGAAAAGGGATCTTAATTGAACAGGACTTTAGGGAAGGGGTAGAGAGGAAAACAGGGCTTGGTTTTGGGGAGACACAACAATACTCTTTTGCAAACAATAATTACAGCAATATGTCCATTTTATACATATACACAGCGGCATTTTTCTTGTTTTTGCTATGGATATGCAACAGCAGCATGTCTTCTATTTTCCAATGACTATGCACAACAATATCTTTTTTTTTATTTGGTCATTTTGCCATATTATTGCTCTTTTCTCTTTTTTACATAACATTTTTTATCCTTGCTGTTGTTCATTTATTTTCCTTGCTGTGTGGAGGGTATTAGGGTTTGGGTAGAATACATGAAAGGGCATTAGGGTTTTGTAAAGGGATTTGGGGGAGGGATAGGGTTTTAGGAATTTGGGATGGGAAATTTAGCATTTTTTTGCAAATGAAATAAGAGATAAACATATTATAACATTTGTGAATTTCATTTAATAGGAAACAAGGAAGGAATAAAGAGGGATTTAAAACCTTGAAAAAACACACAAACCCTAGCATAATGCCTACATTAGCAACAGCCAAATTAATCCATTCTCTTGCAATCTTAAATGATAAAACCATTAGACACATCATTATTTCATCATCCCTTAGCATCATTCATGAATTTAGAGCCTACTTCGATCGATTTAGAACTTAGGAGGGCAATTTGATTGATTTGGAGGGTTTCTGGACAAAACAGGTCGAGTGGTCGCGCCCCTGCTCTGAGTGGTCGCGCCCCCTCTGAGTGGTCGCGCCCCTTAGGAAATCACACTGCAGAACTGGCGCTGAGTGGTCGCGCCCCGCCCAACTGTTCGCGCACCTAGTTTGAGTGGTCGCGCCCCCTGAAAATGAACCCAGCTTGCTGCAAATCGCCTTCTTGACCTCTCACTTGTGTTTTGCAAGCTCTCAAATGCATAATGAGGCTATGTAGAGGGAAATTTAGTCTTTATAGGCCCAATTTGAAAAAATTAACTTACCAAACCCACTTTCTAATGTTTTTGTTTTGACATTCACTTTTAACACTGTTTTGAGTTCACTTTGTCCTGAATTTGATCTTTTGAGTGCTTTAACTCCATTCTTTTTGCAGGTTGACCATCTGATGGACTCTGGCGAGGAGACCAAGGTTATTGCCGGCATTTTGAAGAATTTTGAAAATTTTCCTTATTTTTTGCAAATTTCACATGACCTTGGGTTTAAAAACAGGGTTTTTAAATCCAAGGTATAAATGAGCTGTACCTGATGAAAAAATATCAATGGAACATATTTACATACCTCCTTCCAGCTTGCTCGGGACTATTAGACCTTTGACTCATGACCTTGCAGTGATTTTTGACCAAAACCCTAGACCTAAGACTTGGGATTTCAAGACAAAAATAAAACAAGTGTAACACAAGCTCATTTAAATGATATGATCTGATCCAGCAAAGCCAAGAAGGGAACAAAGACCAGCTCCTCCATCAGTTTTATGGCATGCCTAATGGGATGCAAAACTGACAGTGATGAGACACCTACCTATGCACATGCAAAAAGCTTTTGATCACCGATGGAGGGCTCAAGACTGACACTAACAGGTCACATATCACCATATATCACTATATTGCATTGGTATATCATAGCATTTGCATGCATTTAACATTGCATCATTAAAATGTATACTTTGTTGTATATTTAAGTATGTTTATGAGTCTTATTTACAATAGAGTAATTGTTGTATTAGAGAAAATTTTAATTGGCAAAGTTGACCAAGGCATCAAGAGTGCCATTCACCATCTTTCTCAATGAAGAATGCCCCAGCTATCTTGATAGATTTTCTACTTAACCTTGGGCTAACAAACACCATAGTTCCTTGTTTTTATTTACTACTTTCCTTAGAGTAAATTAATGGTGTGGGAACATATTTGTTAATGGAATGAGTAGAATACTATGAGTAACCAACCATTTTAACTCTCACAAATGGGAAAGGTAACAGTGCATTCTTAGCCTCTTAATCAGTACTAGTTCAAAATCTATTAGAGTAACTAAAATAATAGTGGAATGTCCTCTTGACTTTAGTGGAAAGAAAGGCCCTATTGCATTGATCAATCCCTTGTATTAAAATCCCCATTTACCATCTTCATTTCCATCACTTGAGTGTAAAATTGATATTTTGAACATGTTTATGTAGAGAAATTCGACTTGTGTGAGAAGTCTCACTATATGCCCAATTCAAAGTGTTCATAAATCAAGTAAGTGTGTTTTACATTTCAAGCCTATGTGATTAGAATAGAGTTTTGTTTCATTCTTATTTGACTTATTATTTTGTTTTGAATTTTGATTTTAATTCAACCTAGAAGTGTCGGCTAATATAATCTAACTCATTACATATTTTAGTGTGCTTCCAAGTTTACGAACACCAAATTGATATGAATATTGTGTCCTAATTTAGGTCAATAAACTAGCCTAACAATGGCATCATTGCATCAAGGAATTCATTGGAAATTGAATGATAAACATCCCATGCAAGCGAGGAATAAGGAACAAGCTCCACAACATGTGGGAGGCTTGGCGCAAGGTCAGCAATTTTCATTTCAATAGCTTGGTAAGAAAGTTTGACTAGGATCAAAGGCATATGATTGCTATACATTGTTGATTTTTGATGGAGAAGGTATTATGCAAGGGTTATTGGACCCATAGGAGTCATAGGTGATGAATGTGATCATGTTAATAGTGTTTTCAGACTACAACCTGTCAGGAGGAGTAAGGGGAAAGGTTCCCATTAACGAAGAGTCTTTGGACATCCCTGCTCCAATGATTTTAGTAGAAAAATGGGATCCTCCTACAAAATAAAGTGACTGACTGTCATGGAAAAGCAAGTTGGTCATGCAAAAGGTCAATTAGTTGATAGTGACTATTTTACCCTAACACAGATCCATCATGATATGGAAGGCGAATGAGACAATAATAATCATGACATAAAACAAGATTTTACCAAGAAAGACATTGTAATCTAATGGGGCATCGATGCCTTTGACTTCAATTGATATCATTTTTACCTAGGCTCGATAGGAAAAGTAGGAAAAACCCCTTGAGGTTGCAAGGTATGCCCATAAAAGGCCTTTAACATAGACTTAGGTACTGACAATTTTGGAAATCCAAGAGCTTTCCAACACTTCGATGACATTGTTGAGTGTGTTGGGAGTTTGTTGTCATTGATGTCAAGTTAAGGGGGATATTGTTAAGTATCCATTTCCATTAATGTTATTATATACCTAAAGTCGGTTTTTATTCCTGAGTGTTGGAAGTCTAACATGTTTGTTGATTTTTGGATGTGCAGCCTAAGTAGTCTATCTTTGCAAGGATTTTGTGTATAGTTACCTTATTCAAAAGAGAATGAAAAGTTTCTAGTTAGATATCCCTTTCAGAGAGATTTCCAACAGTATATAACACTTTTTCTAACTCCCAAGAATGAAGAGAAACTTGAGTTTGAAGTGAAGTAGTCCAACCTTTGGTGGGAAATCCAAGCTTCACAAACTCACTCGAGCCACCAAGTCATTTAGGCATCCAGACCCATCCAGGATGCACCAAGGCATATGGGAATCCAAGCTTTTGGGAGTGCAACAAGGAAACACTTAATAAATGAGTTGGATCCAAATTTCCTAGCTTCAAACAACAAGTGGACCCTATTATGACATGTCCACACACATGGCGCAAGATGGAAAGGATGGGTTGATACAGGTGGATATTGGTGGCCACTCGCTAATTCCATGTGGATCCCCTCTAGTGCTTCTTTCAGTTCTTTCAGTTTCCTTAATTCTAGCACAATTTACTATTTTTAGCAGTTTTTCGGGTCCTAAACTTCCGGAGCCGTTTTGAGGCCCTAAACGACGTTTTTTGGGAAATCTACGGCCAGTGATTTTTTTGTTTAAAAATCGTCTTTTCCGTCGTAGTCCTCGGAGAGATCTTTCCAACAGGCTATCATGCGCGTCAAACGGAGATAAGACGACCAATTCGCGACCCGGGAAGTTGATGTACCAACTTACCCAAAAACGGGGCCCACAATTTGGCGTTTCATCTTCCAGGGTTAGGTTTTGGAATGTGAAGGTTTTTTCCATTGTTTCTCAACAATAAATAGGCCTTCGAGCCTCATTGTAACACAGTTCAGAGGCATGTAGCCACACATCTCTCCTCAGAGATAAGCTGCCATCACCCTAGCTGGTTTATTTCTATTTCCGGTTGTAAGCATATTTCAGTACTTTCCATTAATGAAATGAAACATTATTTCCGCTGCATCTTTGTGTATAAGGTTATCTCTATATTTTATTGCGTTCCTGTTTAAATTTGGATCATGGGTGGTAGTGATGTGGCTTAAATAATGACATGGAAGCCTAAGGGTGATGACACATGACACTTGGTTTCAACACTTTTGAGTGGCCAAGTGGAGGTTTTGTGTGTGACACATAACAGGTGACCAGTAAGACATGTGGCAAGGTGTGATGCATGGTACAAAGACAGGTGGTGAGTTCTTATTGTTCCACAGGGCAGCGACATGGCAAACTCTTAGGCCTCAAGATCCATGCCAAGGTATTGTTTTGGTGGAGTATTCCTGTAGGTTTTAATTTTCCCATATTATTCCAAATGGTGGCCTAGAATACCAACATCTATGAGTCCCTTACTAGGATATCCTAGAATCCAAAAGTGCACCGAGTTATCTAAGTGTTCATGATTTGGAGGTGAAGTAAGTGAATAAAAAAAGTTTTGGAAAATCATGGTTCCAAAAGTATGGAGAGTATTTGAACATATGGGCCTCCATCCATGCAACAAGTTAGTTGTTAATGATGAACCCATACTCGAATTTGAGCAGAAATAAATGATTTGGTCATAGTTTTGTGTTGGACATGGTTTCCCATAGAAAACGGTGATCCAACCATGTGGACCTCTGAGGGTAAACATGGTGATGTGCTTCTCAATTCATCTAGACCCTAGATAATTTATAAAGGGAATTTACACTTGTAGTCCCAACCCCTAGTAATAGTGTATGTTATGTGAAAAGTTTTAAGGAAAGGTGCAAGGAGCTCTTGCACCATGAAAACACATAAAAAAACAAAAAAAAACACATAGAATGGGAAATTTGTAGTGAGTGTGGTGATTCAAGGGAGTTGAATGAGTTATTAGCAGAGAATGAATATATCAACATGTGTTGTGTGTGAAATACGTGGCCATATATGGATGATTGAGGGCGAGAAGTGTTTATATGCTCAAATTTGTGCCTGTAAAAGATAGGAAATAGAGCACAAAGGGTGTCGATGGTAGATTTTAATATAGTTTTTATATGTTTTACAAGAGATTAGTTCTGAGCAAGAGGAGTTTAGCTGAAGAATGTGAACATGATATAAATGGGAGAGTAATGTGTGTAAATAGAGTGTGACATGTTGAACTAGTTAAGAAGGTCACATGATCTGGTCAAGATGCAATAACATGGTTCAATGCCATGGATCACTACCCATGGTAAATAAAGGCCATGATCTATAAATACTGAGAAAAATAATTTTAATTTTGTTGAGCTTGTGGATATGAGAAGAGGGAAATTGTTCAAGGAGAATAGTAAAAAACCTATATAAGACCAAGAAAAGAAGGATTGACACAAGTTGCTTCATTAAAGAGAAGAGGAGATCTTATATAGAGGTTTAGAGGATCACCAAGGAGAAGTAGAGTGCGCAGTGTCGTTTAAATATGAAGTTGTTGTGAAAAGAGAATTGGTTGATTTGAAAAAAAGATGTAGACAGACCAAAGTAGAACTAAATGGCTAAGATGAGATCTGAGTAAGAGGAAGAGAGAAAGAAGTCCGGAGACTAAACATTGTTTCCTGTTTAAAACTTTAATGAAAGATATTATGGATCTAAGTTTAAAATGTATGAAAGAGGGATATGAGTGGTTGAAGCAAGTTAGTTCTTGCAAATCAGGGGATTGGAGTCTCCTTTATCTTGGTGTCTGTAAAAATCATGGGCTTGGTTCATTTAGTAGGTTGGTTCCTGCAAACAAGTGGGAGTTGATGCTTCTAGTAAGTGGGTGCTTGCAAATAAAAAGGGGTTGGTGCCTCTTGTAGGTTAGTGCCTACAAAAGTTGATGTAAGCTAAATTTGGTGCTTGCATTTACATTATAATCAAGATTTTTTGTGTTTTTCTCCTGTATGGGTTTCCACGTAAATATCTTATGTTCAAGCTCTATGTGTTTGGTGCATTTGTTTCCAAATTGAATGTGTTTGATTTCCTAAAAAAATGTTAAAATATATAGATATTGATTCACCAACTCTCTCAGAATTATGGTAGTTTCCAACAATTGGTATTAGAGTAGGTTTCTTCAACAATAGTCTAACAACTAGAAGGTAGATCTAGATTTGAAATATGGCCACCCAGGATGGAAATCTCATTGATAAATCTCCTTTGTTCATTGGAATGAGATATACATTTTGGAAAGAAAAAATGACAGCTTTCTTAATGTCCCTTGCTATAGATGTTTGTGATGCAGTGTTGAATGGCTATGAAAAGCCGATTGTATTAGTTGAAAGAGATGACAAGATCAAGTTTTCTTTTAATGCTAAAGCAATGAATGCAATCCTAAGTGGATTGTCTTAATCTGAATTCGTTAAACTCATGCACTACAACATAGCCAAAGAGATGCGGGATAAGTTGTAAAATTGCTATGGAGGCGATAGCAAGGTAAAGAACGCTAGACTCCAAGTTTATAAAATGTAATTTGAATAAATGATGATGAATGAGGATGAGGACATAGCTAAATTCTTTCTTCACATAAATAAACTAGTTAACACTATAAGAGGTCTTAATGAAATTGTGAATGATTCCATAGTAGTTCAAAAGGTGTTAATATCTCTTCCCCCCAAATTCAATGCAAAAGTATCAACTTTTGAGGAGATGCAAGACCTCGACACATTAACAATGGATCAACTACATGGAACATTAATTGCCTATGCAAAGAGAACCACAAAAGGAAAATCTACATCAAAGGAAGCAACCTTTAAAGATGATAAGAAGACCAAAGAAGATCAAGAAGACTCAAGCTAGGATCTGATGAAGAAGAAGCCAAATATGTTATCATATTGAATAAAGGGGTCTAACAAATGCAAAGGTAAGTTGTCTTTCAAATGTTTCAATTGTGGAAAAAATTGTCACTATGCATCTAAATGTCCACATAAGAAAGAAAATAATGAATATGGTAATAAAGAAAAAGATAAGTATAGGACAGTCACGAAGGAAAGTAACTTAAAAAAAGAAGGATGAACAACCTTTTGATGAAGAGAGAACAAATGATTGCATGTTCATGGCTATAGAAATCCAAGATGAAGGAAAAGATGATTATATATTAAATGAAAAAGTTGTAGTAAATTTGGAAAGAGAAATTGTCTTAAAATTCTAAAAATAAAAGTACAAACATAAATAAATTAATAAAAAAACAGTTAAAATTAAAAAAAAAAAACTAATAAAAATATAAATATAAATAAATTAATAAATAAACACTTAAAATTAAAAAAAAAAACTAAATTCATTATATTTATAAATTTGTTAAAGTAATCATTTATTTTTATTTCATTATCTTTATATAGCTTATACATTCCAATGTGGATATCCATGATATATATAAAGTAAACATTGTACATTCCAATGTGGACATGTGGATATACATGATATAAAGGAGTAAACCTTATACATTCCCATGTGGATATCCAAGATACAATGTAAACAAACCATGAGAAATGAGCTACCCTTTTCAAAAGTATTTATTAAAAATTAATTTGGAAAAATATTAAATTCTTAAAACAAAATTTGATAAGGTTCTTTGTTGTGAAAAGTAACTAAATCTGATCAATTTTTCTGGATAAAGGCAGATTAGAATTCACTTTTTAAAAAGTTGCGACTCCACTTGAATTTCTTGAAAAAAACCTAACACCTACTTGGGCATCTTAATCCATTGCTAATTTGCTAAATATTTGGTTATTATGGGTGCATCAACAATCGATGAATATTTGAGGTCAAATATTCGAATCAGCAATCGAGATAAGCTCATGATTGATGATATGAAGTGCAGCAACATGTTGACCTCATATCGTTGAACAATCCAAAAACCATTGCCTATAAAGTACCTTTTACATGTGATCTCACATGGGTTGGGTTCAAAGTGGGTGGATCACACAACCTCCACTCCGTTTCTAATCCCCTTCAAATTTTCACTGCTCATAGTGATTGCACGAAATTTATTCAATATTAATTTATTTAATAAATATTAAATTATATATATATATATATATATTATAATATATATATATATTTTTTTTTTAATATATTTAATAAATATTAAATGAGTTTAATTTTATTAAATGTAATTTAGTATTGTTATGATTTTGGCATATTATATTTTTTTTTCTAAACCAAAATGTATTGGGCATTTATATTATAGACAAAATTAGAGTACAAGCATCACAGTGGTTACTTCTAAGAAAGAACCACTCAACAACTCTTAGTTTTCATCAGTTTGGTCATTAAAGAAATAATCTAAACAAAATATATAGAAACAAATGTCCCAAAATAGGTCCTTGCATCTAGCTATTAACCTATGCCCAAGATATTGGCCAAAAATAGAATAGATAAAATGAAAAATTGCCTTAACTAGGTTATAGTGCCTATAATTGTTGAGATAGTGTCAATCTTCCATATTCCTCAATAGGTGGTAGGGTGAATGTAGTTGACAACAAGTCCATTACTCAGTGTACCTCATCTAAGATGATGGGGTTGGTAGGATTTTCCTAAAATGGTTCTGCCTATCCCACCTTTAGGCCTCCCCTCAAATTGGTTCCACTTTGAAGTAGATTCTATTACTCCCAACACATCAATTTGAATTTTCCTTAAAAAATTCTCAATGCTTGAAGAGCATCATCATGAAGAGCTTGACCTCTCTCCATTGCTTAAGCTAGACCTCTCTCCATTACTTAAGCTAAAATGGTCAAGGTTGTCCAAAACATTTGTGCAATCCTTTCAAACTTTATGTCTCTCGTGCATGAGTGAAGGGGTTATGATAGCCAACCTTCTTTCTCATCTAAACTTCCCTTCTATCAAGCATTTGCATTTGTTTATTATCCCCTTTTCCACTTACATCATCAAGTGCCATGCCTCCTTCTAGATCAATTCGTGGTTGTGTTGCTTTGTTACCCCAATGTCTCTTGTTGCTCTCATTGAATAGTGAGGATGGGAGGATGAAGAAGCTTAACTTGCCTAGCCATGACCATGTTTCTTCTTACCTCCTTAACTCTATCCTTCTCCTCTCAACATTGTTTCCCCCAATTGCTTAGGTCTCACAAAAAATTAAAACTAAAACCCATAAAATTGATTATGTATAGGGAAACTATCTTCAAAATAGGATGAGATTAAAAATTGCTTCCATAATGATTGGTAAATTCTCTATGTTGTAAGGTATGCTAGAATTTGGTCCCATTCTAGTTTTATTCCCCATGGAGAGGGCTCTTTCACTCTATACGTATACCTTGTTTTCTCAACACCCAAAAGAGAGGTATATTTTTATGATGACCATGTCATCTTCCACTAGTTTTAACGAGGCATTTTGTCCGAAGCACAAATCCACTAGTTCCCTTCATCTCCCTTTGCCTGAAATTCTCATAAATGCCCTTCATCTTAGTGATTATGAGGTTGAATAGGGATCTAGAAATTTCAAATTGGATAGTATTTCAATATAAGTATCCTTCTTACATAAATACATTATATTTTGATTCATTTTATAAGATATCTTTTTTTATCCACTATAAATTAATAAAACATTTTGATATTTATCCTATCCATAATAATTATTCCATAAGTCTTTTGAGATTCTACTTCTTTCTTTCTATGGTAGAGGTCAAAGTTTATATAAAATTATAAAGATGTTGCAAGTTTATGCATGGAATCATAATTGTATAAATTGTGTAAATTATTTTCAATTTTAAGTTTAAGATCATATAATATATGTTGTGAGAATATTAAAATCTAATGTATCTAAAAATTAATTAACATTGTTAATGGTTTAATAAAATAGTATTGGAACTTGTATATTGTTATATATGTAAAACAATAATGAATTATGAGATATAAAGTCCTTTAAATTTGTAGATATATATATTTTATAGGTTGTGTTAATCATTTTAAATTTTAAATTTAGAATTGTATAATCAAAAAATGTATTTAAAGATTAATTAATATTATCAAAAGCTTATTAATTAATAGTAATAGGTGTATATTTGTGTGCATGTAAATGACCATGATTTATGAAATACAAAGACATGTTGTTAGGATTTATCACCATGTGTTATTTATGTAGTAACCTTTCTCACTTGTATCATTATTTCAACACTAAAAGGTTTATATATAATACCTAACTTGGATAGTTTGTGATAGGGCTTCTATGTCTTTTAAGCATAACTACAATCCATTTTTATATTGCATTTAGGTGGTTATAGTTGATTGAATACCAAGGCTCTACCTATGACAACATTACCATAATAATTTCTAGAAGAGGGTTACCATAATAATCTCTACATGAGGGTTGGGCAAGGTGGGACACCCATTGGGTATTGTTCTATACTCCATGGAAAATGCAGTTTTTAAATTACGCTCATATTATAAATTTGGAAGAAATTTAAGAATCCCTCCTCCATTCACTATTTTAATTTATTGTTTAGATTTCACTCCAAATAAGAAAATAATATCTTGAAGATACAACACACAATCAAAATATTAATTTTTTATTTCAATTGTAGTTATATGAATTGTTGTATTAAATTTTATTCTCTATATACTTCTTTGGTCTCTATTTCTCTTGTGGAATTTTATTACTTAATTTCAATTTCACTAGTTAATTGTCATGACTTTATTTTATCAATACTCTATTCATTTTTCATTTTCATATTACTCATATTATTGTAAGAGAATATAACCTAAGTATGATATATTTGAATTCAAGGGTCATTGTTCTATGCTCCATGAATAAATATCATTTTCGAATTACTAGATAAGCAGTATATTATAAACTTGGTAGAAAATTTAGTATCCACTTTATTCACTATTTAAATTTATTGTTTATATTTCACTCCACATGAGAAAATAATATCCTAAAAATATAACATACAATTAAACTATTAAACTTTTTTATTTCAATTGTAATTGTTTGAATTCTTAAGCGTTTTTTTAGACTTTATTTTTCCTCTGGGATTTTATTAACTAATTGCATTTTCAGTAGTTATTTGTCATAACTTTATTTTATGAATTCACCATCTAGTTGTGGTTTTAATATTACTTTCTCATTATTATTATTATTGGGTAAACACCCAAAGGAGATTTGAACCTTGAGTCTCACAATTCACATAATGCATCATAACATGATTGCTTTATTATTTTCTCATATTATTATAAGAATATAAGCAAAGTATGGTATACTTGAGTTTACACATTTCTTAGCATATGGTATATTTGAGTTTACCCATTAGGTAGTATATGATTGATTTGTAGTATTGAGTAATATTCAAACATGTTCTAAAATTGGATGAGTAAATGAATTTTGAATTGTTCGGTTTCTTTTCCAGTGAAATTTACCTTGAATTCTAAAATTTATTAATATTTTATTATTTAAATACAATTTAAAGTATTTTTTTCACCACATAACTTATAAAATTAGAAATACATTCTTTATAAACCCATAATATGATTGAACTAAAATTATATGTTTTACTTGAAAAAAAGATAGGTTAAATCTCATCTATTTATTCTTATTCCCTTTATAATAATTTATTTTCAATGAATATTATCTCTTCAAAATATAATAGATAATAAAACAAATTTATTTATTTACTTAAAAATACATTAAATTAAATTTTTTATTTAAAATCAAAATTAATAAATAAACACGTCAGCATGGAGTAGCTCAAGTGGCAGTGGTCGTGGAAATGAAGTCTCACCGAACCAGAGGTCTTGGGTTCAAATCTTGGGCTACCCTTCCCCCGTAGTGGGGTATGTAATGGACATGAAAATTGGAGAGTCCCACCAAAGCTTACAAAAAAAAAATTAATAAATAAAACACCTAAATTATTTATAGTACTGTGAAATATTTTATAATAATATACTTGATCATTCCTTTTAAATATGATTTTTAATAATAATCCTTATTACATATATTAATTATTAATTTAAAGTAATTTATAAAATTAATATTGTTTATTGACATTATCCTTTAATGTTAATAAAATCTGTAAAATGAATAGATTTCCCAAGATTCGTCGCGAGGACTCTCGCATCTCTATGAACAATTTCACTATTATCTCTCTTTTTCTTATATGTTCCTCTTTGGCTGCCATAAATAACCATGTTACAATGAAATATTTCCTTTTGTCTTCCTCGATGTTAACATAAATTAAATTTCAAGTGGGAAAATGATTTGTCATTTTCATAGTAATGATGATGCAAAGTTTGTAATGAACGGTCATTGTCATCACAATGCTGAATGACGCAAAGTTTGTAATGAACGGTCATCGTATCACAATGCTGAATGACTGTAATTGTCATCACAATGATGACGAGATGCCCAGGATCAAAGGCAGTGGTCCTCATTTCAATAAAACAAAAAGCAAAACAATATTATGATGATGGGATGACGAGGACCAAAGACAGTTGTCTCTCGAATAAAACAAAAAACAAAAAGCTGAGCAACGTTCAATTCCTCCGGAGTATCCGGAAGGAGCCAAAGCCGCTGCATCCTCCATTTCAATTTCTTTAAAACGGTACCAATTCCCTCCTTCTTCATGCCTATGGTCCTTTATTTAAAAAAAAAAAACAGCCCTATCCATAGTTCCATCTTTTTTTTTGTTTTGTTCGTGGATTGGGTTCGTTTCCAGTATTGTCATTCTTTTTGCTTTCATGCTCCTGTATCTGGTTCATGCTTCTGCCTTCTCATGATCCGTTTCCATGATTAGCATGTTTATTTCTTGCCTTCATTTATTCAGATATTTTTAGGTTTGTATTGCATATTTCTGTGTGTTTTTGGGTGCACTCAATTTTGTTTCTTAGTCAGTCTTTGTTTTCTTGATTTCATATCCATGATCATCCCATGGCTAGACAAAAACTCAGGGCAGCTTGGAGTGCATTAAATGAAGAGGTTCTGGAAATTGGAGCTAAATAGTTCTGATTCAAGTTTTAACGAGGTAATATTTCTTTGTTTCTTTATGCCAAGAAAAAGTTAGTTTCGTTTTGATACATTTATTGAAATGTATTATGCCCAGCCATATTAATTTTACAGGTAAAATTTGGTCAAGACATTTAATATCTTTCTTTAAGTGGAGCTAGTCTAAAATTTAAATATATGTGATAAAGTATTTGATGGGATGATGCTGAACTCTATGTTTTGGCTTCTGTTTAAATCATTAGCTTTATGCTCTCATTTATTCAAGATTTTGGAAGCCTCTTTTTAGTAGGTTGAATATTTTTCAGGAAGTCAATTTTATTTCTGAATTCATACTCCTAAATAATGAGCTGTTTGTGAATTTTGAATTTATGATTGGTTTTTCATAATTTTGAATGATTAGTAGTTTGCTGAATTTAAATTCATGATTTATTTTAGCATATTTATATATTTTAATGCGAGGCAGTTACTTCTGTGCAAGATTATAATTCAATGGATGTAAAGGACAGGTTGCTGTTACAGGAAGGTTATTAAGGTACATGGCTCTTTCCCTTTTACAAATCTGAAATAAAAAATAATTATTACCATTTTGATTTTATATTTCAAAACTACAAAACCAAACCTGTTTACTTTTCCTAAAAGATAATAAATCTCTCTTTATACAAATCTGAAATAAAAAAAGATGTGCTACAAATTTCATTTTATATTTCAAAACTACAAACCTGTTTACTATTCCCAGAAGATAATAAGTCTAGTGGGATATAAAATCAATCCTATATCGCTCAATTTGAATTTCAAAACTACAAACCTGTTTACTATTCCCAGAAGATAATAAAATCAATCCTATATCGCTCAATAATAAGTTGGAGTAGGTGGCGTGGAATATCGTAGGCTAAGGAGGGTGCGGTTGTGGGCTTGGGTAGCCCGACTTCAATAGGAGGCTGCCTACTATACCTATCTATGCCTTATGTGTTTGCATGCGTTAAGGGGACATCTCAAATATAAGTCAGGAGAACCTTACTCATATCCATATATTTCATGAAGTTTATTATGTATTTTATGACATGGTTTTCAAAAATAAATAAATATGATTATGATTGGGACCATGGGTTTTTAGTCTGGTCCAATTTGAAAGGTCTACTTCGATTCTACATTTACTTGAACTAAGGTCGTATTAGCATAAAACCCTATAAATTGGGCACAATCTGGTCCAAATTAAATCTTATTTCCATAAAACCATATAAATTAAATCTTATTTCCATAAAACCATATAAATTGGGTACAATCTGGTCCAATTTGAAGTCTCCACCTCACCTTCGGATTTAAATAGTGTTGATATGTTTTCTGACATAAAATGTAGAAACTTGTATTATTCCAGAGCGAATAAGATTCAATAGACTTCAAAACCATATAAAATTAAGCGGAATTTGAAGGTGTAGGTGTTATAATCGCTGTCATTTATTGAGATCGCTCGTGTGACAAGCCCTCCCTAGAACGTACTGAGATCGATCATGTGACAGACCCTCCGTAGAACGTACTAGAATATTTAAAAAAAATTTAATATAATATAAAAATATTATTATTAAAAACATAATATTAAATAAAAAATATTAAAACAGTTTTTATAATTTAATATCATAAAATAAAAATAATTGATATTTTTATTATTATTATATATATTTTATAATAGATGAATTTTGATTAAGATATTAAAATATATTTGTAGGTTAAGTTTATGTTTGTAAATTAAGGTTTTGTAAAAATGTGATGTGGTACATTAGTATAGTTTATGAAAAGTTATATAATAATGTTGAATTTTTATAGAATATTATTTTTCATTAAATCTCATTCTAATTAAAAAATACATAAATATTATTATCTTACTTTATTAAAAGATAATTTACAATATGTTTATATATTATATATGAATTATAATTACATATATAAATTTATCAAGCTTTCATTTACCCTAGCCATGGCTGTTCCCCATAGGAGTTTCTCTGAAAGTTATGGAAATTCCGTTCATATTTAGAGAAAATCAGGCAAAGATTTTTGTAAATCCAAGTTATAGTTGTAAAACTTCCAAATTTTAGGTCTCCTAGATGTTTTTAATGGTGCTAAATTAGTCTCCACCATCAAAAACACTATTCAAATATTGCCTCTACAAGATTTTTTGAAATTTTTTTGGCCAAATTCCTACCACTTCAAACAATTCCTATGCCTAATTAGAACACTAAAAAAAGACACTCATGGATTTTGACTTCAATGCCTTTAGGCGACGCAATCGCTCGACCTTCTGTGTGCCCCTGCCATGCCTTTTCCACATATAGTCGGTTTAACCCCAATGCGTGGTTTTGGTACAGTAATTTCTGACATTTTCACTTGGCAGGAGGACACTAGGGATGAATCTATTTCAAATACTTTGTGAAATTTGTCGGGCTTGGAAGCATTTTCAGCCAGGACTGACGGAAAAGATAAAAAAATTGTTTTGAATTGTTATAAGTTGAAATCGTCGCTCAAGAAAGAGATAATTATTATATTGAAATTACAATTCCTGGTTGAAATTACATCGAAACGAATGCTTGTTAAAACAAAATAGAGGCTCTGTAAGCTCCCAATAAATACGATGTCAGAGGCAATAAAACCCTAAGACACCGTGTTCGCTGGCTATGAGATGAACGAACGAGGGAGCGTTGTCTCTCGGATGGACTCGCTACAAGAAGAGGAGTGTCACATCATCTCAGCTGCCTTTGTCAGCGGTAATTGATAAAAAAAACCATAAATCCAAATAATAAGCGTCGAGAATATTATTAAAACGAGATTAAATTAAATTATATAGATTAATTAATACGCATTAAATTCCAGATGTAAAATGTGATATTTGTATACATTATGTCGTTTAACTTTTATGTCCGAGAATATTATTAAAACGAAATTAAATTAAATTATATAGATTAATTAATACACATTAAATTCCAGATGTAAAATGTGATATTTGTATACATTATGCTTTTTTTAATCTACACTGAAACATGGCTCATTAAATGTTTATATTATTTAGACTGAATTTATAGATGCTATATATTAAGATGCTAATGATACTAATTAATTTTTTTTGATGAACACCCGATAGAATTCACTTTCTGGAAGGTTACTGCTACATTTGAATTTTTTTTTTAATCTACCATGAAACATGGTTTATAAAATGTTGATATTATTTAGACTGAATTTACATTTACAGATGCTATGGAATGCAAATAATACTAATCAATTCTTTTGATGAACGCCCGATAGAATTCACTTGCTGGAAGGTTACTCCTACATTTAAATTTCTTTGACAAAGTTATATATTAAGATGCTATGGAATTCAAATAATACTAGTTATTCTTTTGGATGAATGCCCGATAAAATTCACTTTCTCGAAGGTTGCGGTTACATTTAAATTTCTTTAAAAAAGCACCCTGGCATCCGCCCACTCCAAGCGTCCTTCATTCAGCCAAGCCAACTCACAGCTCCGTTGCTTTAAAATCTGCATGTTCCTCTTCTCATTATATTCAGACCGCCATTGGAATTTCTTTATATTTTGATATCATTCTCTTGTTATAGTGGAATTTGGAATTTCTCCTCTCCTGCCGTTGGACTTTCTTTATATTTCGATTGTCGGTATTGGATTGATCATTCTCTTGTTACAGTGGAATTTCTTTATATTTCAAGTGCGTGCCTCTATGAGATGTTTCTGTTTCACGCGCCTGAATGTATGCCATGTATTTTTTTTTTCTTTTTTTCTTTTTCTGGAACTGATTTGTAATGTCTGTGATCTTAGTTTTGTTTGTTGAACTATGGGTTGTGTTTTGGCAGCGTACCTTATTTTTTCCAAGATGATCATTACGGCTGGAAATGCGCACTAAATCGATGTTGTGACAAGGTAAGAGAAATCATACTGCTGCTCTTATGGATAGTGTCTGAGATAATTTTTTACTGGTTGACATAATTTAATTCTAAATGTTAAGGGTTCATGAATTTCAGGTCATGAAAATCTGGATGGAAATAGGACAGAGATAAGAGGAATTCTCACTTCAAGGTATCACAGGTACGAAATTCTCATTTCTTTTTTAATAAAGATTAACACAAACTTTTCAATGTACAGATTGAAATTTGTTCTTTATGGAACTGATTTTATGAATAGACAAATCATATTTATTTATGGAAAGTTCTTCCTCTCCATTTGTTAAAATTTAGAGAAAAAAATTGTTAAAATTTTACTTCTGTATTTAAAAGTTAGAAAGCCTATTGAGCAGATACTTAATAGAATATCTCCTTTGCTCGGCCTACTAGGAGTAGGAGGTTAGTCAGTGCTTTATCATATATCTACTAACCCCAAAATCTACAGTCATTTTCCCTGCTATAATAAGGCAATAACTCTGCCGAAATAGTCGAGTCTGTCGATTATGATAGCTTTATCCCCGTGTCTTTATCAGTCTCCTATTCCCAAACTCTGCTCCTAGCTTCTCTAGCTTTCTTGTATCGATAACCGAGCCCACCTGGTTTAGGGAGCTTGGCATGGTTGGTTCTAAAAGTGGGATTATCAGTGGCTGGCCAATTGAGCCTAGCTTGGCTTGGTTTTAAAGGAAAGAAGGCTTAAGCAGAGTCAAGGAAAGAAGTGGGACTATCATTGACACGCTAGCAGTCTACTCTGCTTATTTCATGGTAGTTCTCCTATATGCATGAGACTTGGTGGGCAATATTTGCCTGCTTTCCTGACTTAGTGGCAGGACGCATAGGGAGGGGCAAAGCCCTGAGCGAGCTACTGATAGTGAATGGGTGGGCAGAGTGGTGCGAATGCATTGCTGACGACTTTTCTTAGGTAGGGGAGGTGGGAGTTCTTTTCTTGGTAGCCTCTACGCCCACATGGGGGACCAGCAAAAGGAAGCATGGAGATTCAAGTGCCTAATCGATAGCCTTAATGAATTCGTAGGGGCGTTGCAGAGGTTGTCTCCAACAGCCTGGTGGGGATCATGGAAAAGCTCCTCCCATCAAGAAAAGGTTACAACTATACAATCTTTGGAATTGATTAAACGTGGGAGGTTTCCTTTTTATGGAGGCTGTAACGCGTGATGTTCCCTGAATTGGACATCTGTTAAATAGAAAGTATCATGTGTCTATACCTATAGAATAAATTAATCTGTAATTTAATGAGCGGAACCATCACGTTCGGTGAGGTGAACTAAGATTTGATCCATATACTTAGGTTACGTTTGACTCGTCGAGGTCCCTTTTCGTGTACACATAATAGAGTTGGAAGGTGTAGGCTTCCATCTATATATAAGGTTTCACCATTCCGGCTAAGATATATATAAACAGGGAAAAATATTCAGGTTTCACCATTCCAGCTAAGATATATATAAACAGGGAAAAATATTCAGGTTTCACCATTCCGGCTAAGATATATATAAACAGGGAAAAATATTAGTAAACCTGAAGTAATCCATTTAGTCACATTTTCTTAAAAATTAGTTCGGATATGATGAAATGTCTTCAGGATTTTTTTATAAGCAAAGGAAATGAGTGACTTATTAATTACCAAGTGTTTATATTTATAGAATAAATTTATAATTGATTTATATAAGTGGAACTATTTTATATTAAACTTAAATAAATAATAAGTTATTTAAGTAGGCATAAACAATATTGATAAATATAATTCATTGGTATGAAACTTAATCACATTTAGGTAAACATAGACTATATTTAGAACATAGTGGGGTTTCTTTTGAGTAGAAACCTTTTTTCGGATATATCAATTTCTTTAATTAAATTAATGAGGCATTGATTTATGTTTTCATTCTTTCCCAATAGTTCCATGGCACAGATGAAATTAACTTTTTTGGCAAGAATTTGTGATGATTATTAACATTTTCATGCCTTGAAAATGATCATGAGGATGAAATACAATATAGGGATGGTTTGGAGTCATCATATGGTTCATCACATATAGGGTCTAAAGTGGGAAGCTTCTCTAGCTTGATTATCCTAGGAGACTCATCAAAGCATTTGTAATCATTTCCAATAGGGTTGGAAACCATGTCCTAAGTATGAATAGATATGTCCAAGACTAGTGGGGTCTTTTATTTCTCTTTTCTTTTTCCTTTTATCCTCTAGATAAGCGTGGAATGATCATCTTGGGATTTTATTTGCTTTTTGATAACCTTAGTTCTTGAGAACATATGGTTCTATGCCTTTTCCTTGGCACTAGACTTTTGAAGCAAAGGAAACTCATTTACAGGAAGCTATGACAACTTGACCTTTACATTTCTTCCTCTTTTTTAATGCAAATTTTAAATTAAAAAAAAAAAAAATTGCTAAATCTTGGGTTAAGGGCACTACAATATATATAATAATAATATGAGATACATTTAAAAAAATCCCTTTATATGGTTGTAAAATGTTATATGTATAGTTATTGAGAGTTATGCTCCAAAAACTTAAAATAGGGTAGGACACTTCAAATGTTTCCAAACACTAGCTATGGCATCCACCATGAAAAACAAACCACAACTATCAAATATGGCCTAACAAGGCATCACACCAAGCTACTTGTAGCCACTTCAAAGGATGAACAACAAACTAGCAGAATGCTTACAAGTCCACCCTTGATTTCCTACATACATTATACAAGTCCTTTAGGATATTCTCTAAGCTTACATTAAACAAGTCCTCCAAGCATAGTGCTACAAGTATTTGATAAGGATTCTTTGCGACAAATCCTAGATCTTTCTCACCCAAGGACATCAAACCCTAACACATCATGTCTTCTCTAGTTTTTTCCTATCACAAACCCTAGCACCTTCCACCCTTGCATTGATAGAATTATAAATACTTTAATATAGGATCATTGAAAAAAGTATTGATTAGAATACTACTCCTCAATTTATGATGATGCACAAAAGTTGTTAAATTGGCATATATAATAATCACTAGAAATTGCTCAATTTCAATGGGAATGTACACTAAAACTAGACTTGCAAGTTCACAAATTGCGGAAAGCAATGTACTTCATCTATAGAACAAATGAAGTTACAAGTACATACCAATCATAATCTTGTCAAATGCTAGGACACTCCAATCTGTTGCCAAACCCTAGCTAGGCATTCCACCATCAACAAAAAACCATAACTAGCAAGCATGGCATAGATAATGCGATCCGTTAGATCCACCAGATGCCCTTTGCATTGATAAACAACTGGAAAGTTGAATCCCAATGTGTGTCATTGATCTCGCTTGATTATAGTTGTTGGATCTATTGGGGTTGTAAATCTATTTTCTTGTGTGCAAATTGATTTGGATGGGTGATCTTAGTTGTTCATCTTGCTTGATCATAGCCACTGGATCTATTGGGGTGCAAGTCTGTTTTATCCCCTGTGCCAGTTAGATTCTGACGATCGATCTCGGTCATTGATCTTTCTTGATTGTAGCCATTAGATCTATTGAGGGTGCAATTCTGTTTTATCCCTTGTGCAAGTTGGAGTTGCAGGTGTGATGTGGGCCATTAATCTCGCTTGATCGCAGCGATTAGATCTATTAGGGGTCCAAGTCTATTTTATTCCCTATGCAAGTTGGAGAATGATGTGGATTATGGGTCGTTGATGAAGGGAGAGGGTCGTTGATGAAGGGAGAGCACAACCATTAGATCTATCATGCACAAAACCTGTTGTAAACCCTCGCACATGTTTCAGTGTGATGCAAGATGTGGGCCTTAGATCAGTGAAAATCACAACTGCCAGATCTGTTGGGCATATGGCACCCCACAAACTGGCATCCATGTTCTAGCACGATATAAATCTAGGCTGTGAAATCAAAGAAATCCTGGTTCTTAGATTCATCGGGGGAGGGGGGTCGGGCGGGGGGAGTAAGTTGTCATAAATGCCCATGCATATTTTAGTCCGATGGGAATCTGGGTCGTTGATCTACCTCAAGATCAACCCTTGGATTTGGAAGGAGGAAAAGTCATCGTGGTAGTGAAAATTGGAAACTGGACCTTGCGTGTTGTTGTGTCCACTCAATCATTGCCACATGGAATGACCCACGTGAACAATGGGGTCTATGTAGGGATTGATAGATATAGTAGAAAGACTGGATGCATGCCAAGTGTTTAGGGGAAGTCATGCAAGCCAATTCATGTCCAATGTGAACTAAGAAAACTGAATTAGTACAAGAAGTTACCTTTGAATGAAGCAGAGGTGCACAGGGAAGGCCCGTTTGTTTGAAGATAGTTACAAAATGTTGTTACAAGTAGATTTCATTAGTCCAGGAGAGTAAAACAATCAAAATGTTTGCCAATTTTTCTGAAATTTTGTTAATTTCTTCAATCATCTGCCTAATCTACAAGATAAGGTATCCAATTTAAGTGCTCACTTTCCAAGTTGTACACATGTCAAGAGATAAATCCTCTAGTGATGTGCTCTACATCCATGGGCTTGAAGAGTTAGACACTCCACATGATGAGGATTCTTGTTGTCTGAGATGAACTTATAGTGCACAAATGCTCTTACTCAACGTATATGCTCCAATGCAATATAATATTTGGTCAAATATCTTTTATAACAAAAATTCATATTTGGTTCCCCAAGTTAATCTTAAAGGGGAATTTTGTTGATGTATTGGTGGCGATTTGTTATTTTTGTTTCCAAGGAAATCGTAAGGTGGATGTTATTGAGTTGTTGGCTCAGCCTAACATATGATCCTAATGGAGATATGATAATTGTTGCCACCTTATTAACTTTTAGAGAAATGTTGGCTAAGCTTGGCGTAGGGCTGCAATGGCCCTTAAATTCCATTCATTAGACATCCTTAGTTTAAGGCTATGGACCACATTAGTGTTAGTGGGCGCCCACTAACACTAATGTGGTCCATAGCCTAAAATTAATGGTGTCTAATGAATGACATACAAGGGCTATTGCAACAGACAAAATATAGACTCTAAGTCAAGCACTCACTCTCCAAGGTGTACACATGGCTAGAGTTCAATCTTCACATGTTGCATTGTCCAAGCATATGTTCCAAGTATTAGTCAATTTTCATCAAAAGGATCATTGTTATCTAAGTCAAGCATCCATTCCTCCAATGATCTTACTCAACAAATTCTACTCACTATTATATTATATTAGCATGCATACCCAACATCAAAAACTACTTAATTTCCATGGTAATATACCTTAAAAATTAGATCTACAAGTATACAATGTGTGGAAAACAAGGTACTTCATTATACAACAAATGAAGTTACAAGTGCATACCAACCAGTTTATCAAAAGTTTGCACATGTCCATCAATATTTACACAGACTAGGACATTTGGAATACTTCCAAACCCTAGATAGGGTATCCACCATCAACAACAAACCATAACTAGCAAACTTGGCCTAGAAAGGCATCACACCAAGTTACTTGTAGCCTCTTTAAAGGGTGCACACCAAACTAGCATGAGTACCACCAAGTCCACCGGTGATTTCCCACATGTATCTTGCAAGTCTTTTAGGAGATTCTCTAAGCTTATGTCATACAAGCTCTCCAAGCATAGTTATCGAAGTGTTCGATGGGGTCTCTTTGCCACAAATCCTAGTTCATTGTCACCCAAAGATATGAAACCCTAGTAGATAATTCTTTCTCTAGATCTTGATTGTCACAAATCCTAGCTCCTTCAACCCTTGCATCAATACAATTATAAAGACATCGATATAGGTTCATTAAGAAAACATAATTATTTGATGACTACTCTATTTAATTTACAGTGATGCGCAAAAGATGTTAAATTATCACATATAAAAAACACTAGAAACTATTCAAATTTCCATGGAAATATCTGATAAAAATGAGATTTACATTTAAACAAATTGTGGATAGCGTTTAAATTCATTTATATAACATATAAAATTACAAGTACATACCAATCAACTTATGACAAATTGGTACATGTTCAAACTTGTCATAGGGTAGGGAATTTCAAATGTTTCCAAACACTAGCTATGGCATCCACCATTAACAACGAACCATAACTATCAAAGATGGCCTAACAAAGCATCACACCAAGCTACTTGTATCCACTTCAAAGGGTGAACAACAAACTAGCATGAATGCTTACAAGTCCACTCTTGATTTCCCACATACATCATACAAGTCGTCTAAGAGGTTCTCTAAGCTTCAATTAAGCCTCCTCTTATACTTTCCCTGTTGAGTCTTCAACGTCCGAGATTTAGTCTCTAATCAACAGCCAAGATTATATTTGGCTTGATCCATGTCATTTAGAACCTTCTCACCCAATTAATACCCATTAATATTTAATTTTCCTAAGTTTAAACTTAGGAACCCCATTAAAAATATTAATTATTTTAATATCTCTCTAACCAAGTGGAATTTCCCCAAACCATTTCTGGGTCTTGGAGATCTCATGTGCTTTAGCCTCTCCACCAATTTTCATGGCTAGAGCACATCCGATGCTACCACAAATAAACAGGAGACTCTCTAAGCTTACATGATACAAGCTTTCCAAGCATACTGATCCAAGTCTTCGATGGGGTCTCTTCGCCACATATCCTAGTTCCTTGTCACCCAAAGATATCGAACCCTAGTAGATCATGTCATCTCTAGATTTTGGTTGTCACAAACCCTAGCTCGTTCAACCCTTGCATCAATATAGTTATAACGACTTTAATATGGGTTCATTAACGAAACACAATTATTTGATGACTACTATATTCAGTTTACAATGATGGGCACAAGATGCTAAACTATCATATATGAGCAACACCATAAACTACTCTAATCTTTATGTGAATATATGGTAAAAATTAGATCCTCAATTACAGAAATTGTGGATAGCAATGTACTTCATTTACACAAACAATAAAGTTAGAAGCACATACCAATTAGCCTATGACAAGTTGGTACATGTCGTTCATGCTTGTCATAGGATAGGACACTTCAAATGTTTCCAAACACTAGCTAGGGCATCCACCATCAACAAGAAACCATAACCAGTGAAGATGGCATAGCAAGGCATCACACTAAGCTACTTGTAGCCACTTCAAAGAGTGAACAACAAGCTAGCATGAATACCTACAAGTCCACCTTTGATCCCTACATACATAGCCCGACGAACCTTAGTTGTAGAAAAAGGGTGTACACTACCTCTGTGCAGGTTGATGGGGGATGTGATCCAGGAGGTTGGAGGATTCAAGGGTTTGATATAATGACATGGAGAATACTTGGCAAGCTCGAAGAGCAACAAGAACTCTTGGAGCCACAAGAGTCTGAGAACGTGTCTTTCCGGTTGAGTAAGACGCCCTGGAGGTGGTGGCATAGGTT
>APFE031584980.1:44126-67558 GCA_000404065.3 Pinus taeda | reverse complement strand
ATTGGTTTGGTAATCCCTCTGTCTAGATTTCCAGAGTAGTCACTTTCATTCCTTTTTGAATCCTTAAAAGAAAAGGTCCATCTGAGCACTTGTCACTTCAGGCTCACTAAAAGTCGAAGGGGACCAGAGCCATCTTTAGCTTTTTCTCGACTCTTAAAAATTGATAAAGAAAAGTTGTGTCAAAGCGTCATTAAAATCTATTTAATTCGGAAAAACATCCCAGTTCCTCCGTTGATCTTAGGTTGAGATAATGGAGTCCACCAATCATGGAATCCCTCTTGAGGGGAATCCTAGTCCATTTTCTTCTTGGGCAAATATTGGTGCTCTGTACATGGCCACGTTGTCCCTTCTAGGAATCATAATTGGTCTGCCGGTATGGCTATTCTCAACCTCTGTCATTCAAAATACCATGATTCCTCAGCAATCGAATCAGGAAATAGTTGATACTGAAGCTAACACTTCACCTTCTTCGTTTGTTTCTCCCTCCCCTTCTTCCTCTTCACTTGGTGAAAATAGTGATAATAGTAACCAAGTAGCTGAGAAGAAGAAGAAAGGGAAGGAGAACAAGAAGAAGTCAGTTAAGTAAAGGGGCAACCATGAATCATTTGGCGAAAATCGGCACACCAAATATCCCTGATTCCCTTGCATAATTTGTAGGGGAGACCATTTTCATCGAGATTGTCTGTGCATCCCTCAGATCTTTAGATAATGGTCCCCCCGTTCACACCATTCGGTGTCATCAACCTCTGGTGATCTTATTGACAGCACACCATCAACTAGTAATAGTGAAGTTCATAGACATAAATGAAAGGTCAAAACTCAATGTAAACTATGTGAAGGGGACCATACCTTTCCTCGTTGTCCTTTTTTGGATGAGGCCAAGAGATTCTTGCATAACCATCCTACTTCATCGCAGCGACTTCCATCGGGATACAAGAAAATCTCCCCAAGTCCTTTACTAGTTGAAACTCCAACTGGCATAACTCAATCATCAGTCAAAACACCTACCATTGAGAGTGAATCTTTTGAGTCAATACCAGGCCAAATTCAACAGGTTAAGATGGCAGTTGACCCAGTTTTTGCTTCAAAAGGTTCACCTTCAAACGATACCATTCCCAAAGAGAGTGAGAACGATGTTGTTCAAATTCTTTTTGTTACTTCAGAGTCTGATGAACTTGGAGGCAATCCACCTGTTCCTTTACAACAGGAAGAGAATCCCCCAAATTCCCTCGACTCAAGGGGTTAATTAAAATGTTTATTCTGTACGCCCTCCAAGTAGTCTGGTTACTTCCTTTAATTGGAATCGACTAGCAAAATCCCACCTTCCTTCTAATGTACCATTCTGGATCATAGTACAAGTTTACAAAATGATTGTGTCTGGCATTATTATAGATGAAGGGGCTTCAGTGAGTATCCTTTTGTCAACTGCTTGGAAAGCACTTGGTTCGCGATCTCTTATGCCTGTTACATAGAAATTTTTTAGGCTTTAACAAAGGAATTAGTCAATCGTTAGGGATCCTTCCTAAGTTACCAATTACATTGGCAAGGAAAATCGTTCACTTGAATGTGATGGTAGTCCAAGGGACGTTAGATTACAATCTACTCCTTAGGTGTGACTATGTTTACAACATGGAGGCTATTGTTTCAACACTCTTTCGATTGATGTGTTTCCCACATGAAAGCAAAATAGTCACTACTCACCAACTTTCATTTCCTGGTTCAAACACATCTCCAAGTCAAACATCATCCCTAACTAGTCATTTTACATCAGTAGTATCTCTCCAACCTTCATTCTATCCACCTGACTACCATGAGTAGTCCAGTGAATGTAGCGAAGCTTGGGGGCATGCACCTTGTCTATTTGGTGGACAAACCCGATTGAAAAAGTTTCCCTGTAGGTTATGTGATTTGTCTAAGACACCATTCACATTCATCTATTTGGCGGATGAATCCAATGAATTTTTTTGTCTATTTGGCAGACGAAACCATCCTACCATATGAATTTCCCTATAATTTAAGTGATTTGTCTAACACACCACTCACCTTTGTCTATTTGGTGGACAAAGCCAAGGAAGCATTTTGTCTAACCACTAACTAAAACCATCCTACTTAACCATAGTGATTTCCATATGGTTACTAGAAACTCTCCTTTTCTTGATGCCTAGGGGCATCCAAAATTTTTATGCAAGCTAAAAATGACAAATTTCATTCTTTTAGCTTTTAAATTTTTAGCTTTCTAGTTTCTTAATTCTTAGGTTAAGTGATTGGCCTGACACACCATTCACCTTTGTCTGTGCCACAAACAAAGCAAAGAAAGTGTTTTGTCCAGCTACTAATGAAACCATCCTACCTAACCTCAGTAGTTCCTTAGCTTTCTAGTTTTCCTAGCTCTTTTAGCTTTTTAGTTTTCTCATTTGTAGCTTACATAAAAAGAAATATGAGCAATATTATTGCATGGTTCAAGCTCGTTAAAAAATAAACCTACCCATAAGCAATGTTATCGCATGGTTCAAGCTCGTTAAAAAATAAACCTACCATTGAGCATATGTTCCCCTAAATTTCAAGCTCGTCAAAAAATAAACCCACCTTCGGTAAATAACCTTTGTGGTTGAAATTATATCAGCCTTTTGAACCTTGGTTGTGTTCCTTCCATCACCTCCATCCTTTTGGCTGATCATATGCTTCCACCTGAGTGTTTACCTTTTTGAGGAACAGCTGCAAGGAGTGGTCTTGTTAGCCACCCTCTTCACATCATCGTGTTTTGAGAAGTTCCAAGCTTACCCAGAACCAGTTGCTACCCTAAACACCAATCATTCCTAAAAAATGAATCTCCTTTAAACTCTTTTCAAACTCAGTAAACAATGAAAATATTGTTGAGTAATTAGCTTTACATCTCGTTAAAGTGATTGAAAGTGGCATCCCTCCTATGTATATTTTATCCTTTTTCAGACTTGAGTGATTATCTCACGAAAAAGTTCGAGCGCTTGTCTTTTTGGCTCGCTAAAGTTATAAAAAAATCATCCCTTTCATATTATTTTATCCTTTTTCAGACTTAAGGCATTATGCTATGAAAAAGAACTACTGGAGTTTCCTTTTTTTCCCTTTTCAAACTCTCTAAACATGAAAAGGACTGAGTTATCCTTGTTGTTAAACTCATTAAAACAATAGTGACAAGCTTGTCCACCTATACAAGAATGAGTTTCATTGTTGCTAGGCTCGCTAAAACATAGAAACAGGGTTGCCCAAAGGGAAAATTATAGAACAAGCATATGTTATCCTCCTCAAGATTGACAAAAATAAAGATGTACTGGTCAGCAATGACTAGGGAAAAAGGGAAGAAAACTTGAAGAATTTTATTGGTACTTGGTCTCTCTTGAACATGACACTTTCACTCCATCACCATGATTGAGTTGTGTTGGGTTATTTCGTTCACCAATCGTATCACCATTGGTCCTCCACACCATCCATTTTTTTGGTTAATGCTACCAATCCATCTCAGTGTCACCAATATGTTCAAGAGAAGTCATTTAGATAATTCACCATCCAATTAATGCCTCATCCGCTACAATATCTTCACCCTCCATTTTTCATGACCGCCATTCCTGAACCTTGTATTGTCACATCGTTTTTTCATCTCCAGAAAGTCATTTGCTTCGTTTCATGTCGTTGATGTGGGCTACATTAAGGCCCTCCTACGATGGGTCACTTCTTGTCGACATCAGCTCATTATCCAAGAAGTTGACTTAGAAACAACCCTTTTAGTACTTTGGAGCTTGCTTGCCTTAATGGAAAGTTTCTCACTTCTAGCGACAGGTTTACATCAATGGCCTTCGACCGAAATATTTTGCATTGTGTTTGACATTGGATTATTTATTCACAACACATGAATTGTTCTATAGTACCTTGAGGGTCATTATCATTATCGGTGATTCCTCTCTCATCAGTTAACGACTTACATTATTAGCTAGTAATCAGGTGATGTCTATCCATGTTCGACTTCAGGACATCTTTTCGCATGGATCGACTTGTACATCAAGCGAAGATTGAATGAGTTTGAAGACATCGGATCTAGTTTCATTTATCTGGGCTGCGATATATTCAAGAATCTAAAGACATCAAATGTACACAGAAGCTGCACAGATGATCATCCAGGCTAAGGGATGATGACTGTACATATAAAGAATCACTAGTCTACAACTGCAGGCGATTATCTGTTCTATGTACATGAAAATGAATTTATAAATATGAGCATGGGAATGCCTGCCTCAGCTAGATCATGAAAATAATATGATGATGATGTATTGTATTGTATCTTATACAGGTCACCTTCCATTTCGAATACCTCGGATCCTCATGATAAAGCATTTCACCTGATATCAAAAGATTTACGACTTCATCCTTTAGGGGACAACTATTATAAACATATTTGGGCACTCTAACCCCAATCTTATATGACAGTAAACCAAGGGTTTTCTAACCCCTAAAAGTGTTGTTTCATACCCTAAAGGATCATGGTCAACTGATTACATCATTCCCCAGAAGTTCCACCTGAAAAACCACTCAAAACTGGCCAAAACGAGACCATACTAACTGCCCCACTGTCAAGGTGCAATGCATACTTACTTCTACACTAGCCAAGTGCGATGCATACTAAAGAGGCCTTCTCTGGGGTGCGACGAGTGAGAATGCACAAATGTCCAAGATAGTTTGCTAAGTGGATGCTCATGGAATCTTCTAGAAACTTCTCCTATGACACTTGCCTCTCTGAATTCACCTAGGGATGAGTAAGAGATCCAAGAAATATCTAAGTGGAACCAAGAACAACAAGTGGAATGATGCTAATCAAAAACCAAGATATGAATCACACCCTTGCAGACATATATAAATGGATCCCTCATCTAAGAGATGTAGAGGCTAGAATTTTGTAATTTGTAAGGAAGTGCTGATAGCTTGTCTTTGAGAAAAGGCATTGTATTGTTGGGTCATCTTGCTTTTCATGAGGTGAAGAGTGCTTTGATGTTGGGAGGATGATTCTGGATTAGATAGCTGGGTTGTAATTCTCCCTTTCATTTTAATAAAGTTCTTTGAGTTTTCCTCCATACAATCGTGTATTTGTGAATCTTGTTATTTGTGAATGCAATTGTATGTTCAATGTATTTTTGATTTTGCTTTGTTTATGACATAATAGATTGAGATGCTTTGATGATGTTTTGTTACTATGTTTCTACAAGTACTCTCCAAGCGAGATAAGTATGGAGAGGAGTTGCAAGCACTATCAAGGGGGAGAGAGATCAAGAAAGGAGTTAAGCAGAAGACCCAGGTTCATTCCTTTACCTCTCTCTTGTCTATCATACATAGAGGAAATCATAAATTGCTTTGATTGTTTGTTTCTAGGATAGTTGTCAATCCTAGAGGGCTAATAGATCAAAAAGACACTAGTTTTCCTAGAAACAATTGGGTTCTGAGACTCCTGAAGAAATTTTCACTAGTAAGAAGCCTCACATATGTCATTTTAGAATTTTTGGAAGCCCTGTATATTTTCATGTGCCGAAAGAGAAAAGGAACAAATTTGGTGCATCTAAAGAGAAAGGAAACTTCATGGGCTATAGTGGAAATTCTAAGGGCTATAGAATCTATGTATCTAGTCAAAGCAAAGTTGTGATTAGTCATGATGTCATTTTTGATGAAGATATGTCTCTCAGCAAGGTGGACAATCTTCCTACTTTGAGGAGCTCTCAAGAAGCTGACACTAGGGAATTGAAAGAAAAGGGTGATGAAATAATGTCTGATGTGGAAGAACCCATGGATCTTATTGATCCTCCTCCAACTGAGTCATCCTCTTATATAAAGAGGCCTTCATGGATTAGGGGGACACTTGAGGATGCTATGACCGAAGAATATGAGTCTATTATGAAGAATGATGTCTGGGAAGTAGTTATGAGACACATGGACAAGACAGTCGCCACCTCTTAAGGGATTTATAAGATAAACCATGTAGCTGATGGAAGTACAAAAAAGTATAAGGCTCTTTTTGTCAGACATGGCTTTTCCCAGAAGGAAGGTATAGACTATGACGATATATTTGCGCTTGTTGCCAGATACACCACCATCCTTCCGATCATAGCCCTTGCGGATACACAAGGATTGAATCTACATCATATGGATGTAAAGACCACATTCCTACATGGTTCGATAAAAGAAGATGTCTATGTAGATCAACTCAAAGGATTTGAGATTCATGACCAAAAATCTCATGTGTGTAGGTTGAAGAAGGCCCACTATTGGCTGAAGCAAGCACCCCAAGCATGTTATGAGAGGATCAATAGCTACTTGATGAAGCTAGGATTCTCTAGGAGTGAAGCTGATCCTAACCTTTACTTTAAGGTTGAAGATGATAAATCTCTCATACTACTGATGTATGTTGACAACCTATTCCTAATAGGTGCATACCCTCTCGTTCACAAATGTAAGAGGGAGTTGGCTTCTGAATTTGAAATGAAGGACCCACGATTGATGCATTATTTCCTAGGACTTGAAGTTTGGCTTAAGCCAGGGGAAATTTTCCTATCTCAAGGAAAATATGTGGTAAATATACTGGAAAGATTTGGTATGGTGGACTACAAGCCCGTAACTACCCCGATGGAGCTTGACTTCAAAAGGTTAAGCAGTAGTGTTGTTAGACCTATTTTACAAAATTCCACCAAGTACCAACAACTTGTCGGAGCATTAATGTTCTTAGTGAACTCTCGTCCAGATATATGCTTTGCAGTCAACACATTAAGTCAACATATGGTTGAACCTCACCATATACATTGGATTGGTGCCAAGAATCTCTTAAGATATCTTCGTGGCACAATTACTTATGGGTTAAGATACACTACCAAAGATGTGATATTACTTGGATACACTGATGTTGATAGGAAAGCAATGTGGTGGATCATAAGAGCACTTCCAGGTGTTGTTTCTCCTTGGTATCTGCTTCAATATCCTAGATGATCAAGAAGAAAAGGTTGGCAGTTTTGAGCACTTCCAAAGCAAAGTATATTACTGCTAGCATGGCCTCCTATGAGGCAGTCTGGTTTTGAAAGCTCTTCAGTGAGCTATTTCGATTTACATTGGATACCACCGTGATCCTATGTGACAACCAGAGTGGGATTCATTTATCAGAGAATCATGTATTTCATGATCACTCCAAGCATATCGATATCAGGTACCACTATATTCGAGATATGGTGCAGTGAGGAGGAATAAGGTTCCAACATATTAGTATAGATGAACAGGTTGGCGACATTCTAACAAAGCCCCTAGCAAAGGTAAAATTTCTGACTTTCTGAGAATGACTTGGTGTCATTTAGAGACCCCCTGATGAGGGTCAAGTATGATGTACTAAGCTCTGGGAGCTCTAGGGGGGGTGCGGGGTACTTCTTAGAGTGACATATGACCATAGGGTGACTCACCATCCACTGGTCGTGCACATGTATAGGGTAAAATAATCAAAACTTTCCCTGTGACACCCCATGGTGACTATATAGCAGGATGATTAGTTCTCCTGTGAGGTTTGGATGATGTGTTCTCCATGACGATTATGTAGTAGGATGATTAGTTCTCCTATGAGGTCTGGATGATGTGTTCTCCATGACAATTGTGTACCAGCATGATGAGTTCTGTTGTGAGGCCTGGATGATATGTTCTCAATGGAAATTGTGGAATAGGATGATTTGCTCTCCTGTGGTCTAGGATGATTCGTTCTCTGTGGCATCCACTAGATAGGATAATTCGCTCTCCTGTGGATAGGATGATTAGTTCTCCTATCAAGGCATCCTACCCATGTAGTCTAGGACTCATGGGAGGCACCTCTCATCTGATCAATGAATAGGAAAGTGAGGATAGGGACCATAGTAGTACTGATGAATGCATCACTGTATCTACCGCACTCCCTATGCTAGGATGACCTTCATTGATATGGGATCAGTGATACTGGTCTAGAACTAGTGGTAGGAGTTGTACCCGCTATGACACTGACTTCGGGGTTGTTGAGGATTGGTTTGGGACCAGTGGTACACACTCTGAGACTGACTTTGGGTCAGTGGAGATGATATGATACATCCTCAACCATTTCTTCTTCTTCATAATTCGGACAAAGTAAAACAGAGAAAAGCAGAACAAAGCAGAGCAGAGCAGATCAAAATAGGGCACAATAGAGCAAAGTAGAGTGGGAGTCAAGTTGTATAGGGAAGTGCATTTGATGGATGAATAGTAGTAGCCAAAAGAAAAATTGCAGATGGAGTTCTCCCTAGTTGAGAGGGAATGTTAAAATTGGAAACTAGGGCCAAACTCCATATGGGTCATCTTATTCATGGTTGATATTATTTTTATTAGATTCCTCTCATCGGGAGGTGTAGGATTGATCTAAATATCATCTGATTCTGATAAGTATTTATGGAGATATGAATTTATTCTGATTATAGAATAATTATCAAGACGACCAGAAACTCATGTAGGCTCAGAAGACCAACAGACGCATCTATTTATCATCAACATTTGCATATAAATATAGGAGGTCTTTTCCTCATTTGTACACACATCTCATCACATATCTCTCTCTCTCCTATGCAGAAAAGAGGTTCTTCTCCTACTTTGCAGAAAGGGACTCTTCTCTCACGCATGTGTAAGGAAGGATGCAGAATTTAGGGCTGCAACTGCAGATCGAAAGTTTGACTAGTGTCGACCATTAGAATCTCTATTAACAATACATTGTAGGTGGAACTGACTCTCCTTAAAAGGATGTACATTTTGGTGAAGGAATCAAGCCAATCCGACGGTCGGTTTGAAAGATATTGTTTGCCCTAGTTTAGGGCTGATCTAGGGTTTGTTGGTGTTGATGTAAATTATATTTATGTACAATTCTCTCTCTGCTGAATTATTGAAGATAAAAGAAGATTTGATCAAAGGGTTTCCCCATATTGGGGTTTGTCCCTGGCTAGCTGCCACATCTTGTGCCTCTTATCTTGGCTTGTTTTCTATCGGTTGTTTAATGTTCTATCTGCACTTTACTTAACGTACATGTGATTACTAATCTACGGATAATAATAAGAATAAGAAGTAAACTACTCTAAGCATAGAACATACCTTAACCTAACAATGGACCACATTTTACAAATCAATTTCTGGTAGCAAAACCTAGCAGACTCAAAAATACTTTCCATACCAAGTGGAGTACGTTCGCTTATAAATGAATGTCGTTTGGGCTTGTGAATGCAGGTGTAGAATTTTAGCACGACATGGACATCACTTTTCTCAGATTCATAGGATAGAGGGTAGTGGTATACCTCGATACGTGATTTCCTTGAGCGATGATAAAGATACATGATTTCCTTGAATCCACAAAAGACAATACTCACAATGTTGGAGGGGAATATTCTCGGAAAAATTGTTTCCAAAAGCGAGATCAAGGTGGATCTAGACCTGGTCCATACCATTACATAAATCCCTTACCCTACCAACAAGAAAGCCATGCAATCCTTCTTGGGTAAGATAAAATGCCTTTAGAAGTTCATTTCAGATTATGCGTAGATAGTTAAGCCCATGATAGACATGATCAAGAAATATGCAATCTATAGCTGGGTAGTAGGGAAAAGTATGGATTCACCTAGATCAAGTAGACCATTGGAAAAGTGCTTGCCCTCTATAACCTAGACTTCAATAAATACTTCCTACTATACACCATCATCTTTGATAATTCACTAGTTACAGTACTGACTCAGAAGGAAGAAATGAACAATGAACATCCCATCTCCTTCATGAGATCAAGCATGCAGGGACTAGAGCTCAACTACCTTGCCATTGACAAGAAATCTTATGTAGTTTACAAGGTGGTGAAAAACTTCAATCCTTATTTGATGAAGAACCAATGTATAGTCTTCGTCCCTCACCCACCAGTTCACACATTTCTCCTACAACAAGAACTGGGTTAACAATGTGCGAACTAGATGACAGGCATGCTAGAGTATGAGCTTGAAATCAAGCCAGCTCACACGATCAAAGGACATGGCTCTGCAAGCTTGTAGTTGAAGCAGTACATGCACCACAGAGCGAAGAGGAGCTGGCTGGCTGGGAGCATGAAATTGAGATGTATGATATAAGGTGAGCAAAACTCATGGAAGACACAACCTCTTGGTATGTCGATGTGCACTAATACCTTGAGAACAACACCGTACCATCTCACTTTTCCATTAGATAGAAGAGGGCATTGTACCTTAAAGCCTTAGCATATCAGTTGATGCATGGAGTGCTTTATAGAAAGCACACTAATGGATTTTTTCTCAAGTGCTTGGAGGCACATGAATCAGAGAAGGTACTTCGAGATCTACATGATGGACCCATCGGGGGTCATTTTACGGGAAGCACCATTGTGCACAAGTTATGCGAGCTAGTTTCTACTGGACCAAATTATTCAAGGATTCACATGCCTATGCTCGCAAGTGCCTGGTCTGTTAGCAATGTGACAACAAAACACAAAGATCAAAAGCCCCCCTACACCGTGTTGCAGTGACCAAACCATTCTAATAGTGGGGCTTGGAAATCATTGGGGAAATATTACCACATTCATCAAAGCAACACCGCTACATCCTAACAACAACTGGCTACATCATGCAATGGATAGAAGTAGTTCCGCTCAAACAAGTGAACAATTAGGAGGTCATCATCTTCCTCCAGTAGAACATAATCTCACACTTCGCTCTTCTAGTATCACTTGTTTTCGATAATGCAATGTACTTATGATCTCTCAAACTCTATTATTTCACATTATAGATAGATATATTGTGCTAAGAATTCATCTAACTATTACCTGCCAGGAAATAGTCTCAGAGAATCCATGAATAAAAACCTCATCCGCATAATCAAGAAGACCATTTTTTCTGAGTAGCACAACTAGCATATCACCCTCACAAAAGCATTATGGGCTAGAAGTGTAACACCCAATAACTCTCTAAATACCTCACTATACTTCTTGGTTTATGGTAAAGAAGCCATCCTTCAACCAAATATCTACATTCCTGCAGTTCATCTTTCCCAAGAATCCCAAGGCAAGCCTTGCCAGCTAGTACATCGAAGGATGAATGCTCTATATAAGCTTTAGGAAGAAAGGATGAAAGAAAAAGAGAAATTCATAGCCCATCAAAACTGTATGAAGAGATGGTTTGATAAGAAGTCTACAGGGAAGGCCAACTTCAATGTTGGTGACTTGGTTCTGAAATGGGATAAGTCCCATGATGATAAAGGCAAGCATAGGAAGTTCCAGTCCATGTGGATTGGTCCATATACACTCCACAAGAAGCTCGGCTCACACACGTATCATCTACAATCACTTGATAGAGTATTGAAAACCTTCCTATCAACGCCCAAGATCTCAAGCATTACTTTTAGTAGGTCAGACAGCGCCCATGCCATGTACACAATCTGCTCGCTTCTTGTTTGTTTCATCTTGTTTACTTTCCTTATTATCTCTGTTTCTACTTTGTTTGTTTTGCATATTATTTTTGTTTATGTTTGTTTTATTTGCTTGTTATATTACTATTTTTGTTTGTGGAAATAAGTGCTGCCAACAACTACGTTCTAGCTTTCTTAATAGAGTATGTGGCTGAAATTTGAAGAGACTTGTGACACTGCATCACCTGGCCAGTTTTGTGTCCATCTACTATGTGCTTGGTTATAACATTTGGTCGATGAAGTCTTGACATAAAATATAAACTGTCTGCAAGGGAATTTTTGGTCGAACCATGAACCTATCTCAACATTGGGAAGCCCCATGCTTGTACTCAGTCTTCTTCTCTTTCTGTTCAAACTCATCCAAATAGTAGAAATGGAGTAGGGGAAATCCAAATGAGAAAACCTATGTCAGATGTCTCACATGCTTCTCTGAAGGAACAACCTCTTCTATTCTCAATAAGTTAGGATCCCTCTTCCACCCCAAAAGTAAATAGGTTCCTATGCACATTCCTCTTGAAAAATACAAAGGTGAAAGAAGAGAAAGGTTTCTTACGCAGAGAGGTGAATCATGCAACTCCACCAGGGTACTAATCAGGCTCGCCGGCAGTGGCGAAATGTTTGTGATCCTGTGTGACTCTATCGAGGTATTGTCCAGGCCTACTAGCAGTAGAGAAACACCATAGATGAAAACTTATACCCTCAAAATCTTCAACTCGTGAGATAAACTACCCTTCTAGGATTCGAAGCACTATGATCAAGTTGAAATCTTGATTGTTCCTGATTGAGTTGGCCAAAGGTGAACCATATATGTCCATGGGGTAAGTGGTGAAGCTAAAATAACCCACAAGGAGATTCAATGCTACCTAAAATACCAAGGCCTTGTTCTATCAAAGAACCAAAACAAAGAGGTTGGAGTCCTACCAGTGTCTCACCAAGTGTTATAGCAGCAACAACCACCCTCCAAAATTATCACCTGCACCCAAATTCGGAGCGTCTCTTGAGAGTTTCAGCTGATGACAGACAAAAACTCGGGTTCAGTCCATGTGCTTGTGTGAGTCTTTGCGTTTTCCTCGCTTGTTCATTCCACCGAAACTTTTGCATGTTGTGCTAATCTCGTGCTTGCGTTCAGGTTCTGGTCATGCTCAAGGTATTCTCTTCGTGTTTACATGTTGTGTTCTCTATGAAAACATTTGTCATATCCACACACATAGTCACATTCATTGTCACGAAAGCATCGTCACTGTCGATCAAAGATCAATCACAAGTTTCATATTTGTCTCTTGTACCGTCGGTCAGTCATGTTGAACATGTGTGTCTGGTTGGTTTGAGTCATCTTGTCATCAAGTCATGTGGGTGTGTGTTTGTAAGATCACATTTTCATCTTTCACTCATTGACACACTTAGTCATTTTGCTAAAGTTATGAAGACCTAACTTCGCTTGGATACCCGTCCATCATCCCACCACTGACTCGATCAATCGTCACCACGAATAGTGTAGAAGCATCAAGCAAGTCTTTTCAGGCTACAATTCCCATAAGCAATTCTATCAAGGTTCATGCTGGCCACCTAGAGAGTTGGACCCAATAGCCAATCTCGGATTGACTCCCCTACAAAATTGCACAAAGGCTACTAACCTTACCCACTTTGATAACTGAGGAAATTGCACAAAGAGGCCAGAGAAACACACAGTTCCTATCCCTGCATCTCTTAGGAAATTTTGCAATTTTTCTAGCTAGCCCTCTCGACAGTCGACCAACTACTCATCCAAAAACTTGTGTAATTTTCATGAGCAGGCCCTCTACTACCCAATGGTGCACTCAACTCGTAAACTATGTAGGGATGATCAGCAGGCTAGCCTCCCAACATTTGTGCAATTTCTCTCGCAAGCAGCTCCTAGCAGCAGTCTACCACCTCCCCCGATGAATTGCACATTTTTGGCTCCGAGGCTCCTATACAGTTCCTCCAAAAACCTACACAAATCTTGTCTGCCAATCCTCGCAGTAGCGCAGCATGTTCCTCCAAGAAATTATGAAATTTTTTCTATCAATCCCCTACTTCCTGCTAATTCTGGAAAATGCATAGATTTTTTCTACCTTCCCTCCAGCAACCCGAACTATCCCTCCCAAAATTTGTGTAGTTTTTCCTTCCACCTAAACTAAACCTTGTGGACAGTCACTGTCATCTAGGATTTTGGATCTTCATAACCCAGTGACCCTTGTGCAGTTTTCATCAGCAGTGCTCAGAGCCATCACCTTGCCTCGCAAGCTTGTTGCCTCTCCCAATCACCTGTATCCGAAATGATCATGTGTCATGGTAGACTAGGAGATTTTTGGATTTGATGTCATCTTTTCATGAGTGACTACAGGTACAGGTACACCAACAAACATGGTGCGATGAAAAATGACATGAATGAAGGGAGCACATGCTGAAGGACAGGTTCACCAATGGATGAACGAATGATGCACGTGGAGAGATGTCCTCGCGAATGGATGAACATGCACCTTTCGCGAACATATGAGTTTGTCAAGCATTCCAACATACAAGCAAGGAGAAACGTGCCAAAGAAATATCAAGTGAACCAACAACGATCAAAGACTATGTGCACTTTTCCATGTGGAAGTGAAGCTGTGACACACCATGAGTACATCCGTCCCCCAACAACACTGTAGCTCGACATGCACTCTAGCAGTATCACGAATGTACCAACACTGTCATGTTGAGCCATGTCATGAGCCATGTTGACCACATCTCTACTGTGTGCCATGTTGTCAATTAATGTAATGTAACGTGGATGTTGAAGAGACCCACTTGTTATACAAATAGTCATGTAAAGTTGAAAAGCCATAAAAGACAAATAGCCATGAGGGTATTCAAACAACTACAAGGGTCAGCTTCACCCCTGGCTATAAATACCCTCTCATTTGTACATGCAAGGGACATTTCACCTCAGCTCCTGCCACATAGTGGAGAGATTCTGTAATCTTTTCTTTAGGGGGTAAGTAGTGGCTCCAATGCCCTGGGCACGGGGTTAGTGATGTATGGTGTAATGATGTGTCTTGGAACTTTCACTTAATTCATAAGCCTGCTAATAGGCCAACATGTTTTCACACATGTATTGTAATTGTTGTAAGCATAATCATCAACAATTGTAATGCATGTTTCTTTAACCTGTGTTGAATACTTGAACTTATTTCACTTGTTGTAATGCATAATTTGTTAATGAAAATGTGTTGTATATGCTGTTAACGTTGTCCTGCCGACGATAACTATTTCCCCAAATAGGTAATTATTAAGGTCAAAAGAACATAAAAAATCATGTACCACTTAGGATTAAAATTTAACTTGGAAATAATTTCATTTTCATATGCATGAAATTCATTCATTCATCCATGAACCACATAGAAAATCAATAATCATCCATTTTACAGGAGGATTCATTTACAATATTAAAAAGAAAATGTCAACTAGCCTATAATCATGTGTAAATAACTCAGTGGTCATAATGGAATATTGGATAAATAATCCAATAGTATTCATTTAGGTGATTCAAGCCAAAATTCAAATGCAGGAAAGAAATAATAAATCACCCATTCCTCATATGTGACGTGGAAACCCAAAATTCCTACCTTTATAGAAAATAACCAATTCTAATAATCTAAAATAACTTTTACATAACACATCAAGCATCCATTTATAAAACTATGGCACACAAGGAATAAGTCCCACTCATTATGGCATATGAAGAATTCAATAATCAGTCATATAAGATCTACATGCCCACAAAGTTACATGAAATGTAGAGTCCTAGAAACTAAGATGGGGACTCTAACTCTCCACCCAAATCTAGACAAATGGAAACCAAACTTTCTTGCAATTGTGACCCATGACCTAGATTTCAATGGTTGAGGAAGGTTGCTTCAAAGAGGATTTTCACACTTCAATACCACCAGGGGTCTTGACTCCCCTTTCTACACCCAAAAAATACATGTACAAGTCCCTCAGTGACTCCAACCTTTGAAAATTTCTATGTGCCTTTTGATATGTCGAAACAAGCTTTTCCTCTCCTCCTCTTTTGTGTGCTTTATCTAGTATATTTCTCCTTTCCCCTATGAATTTTCCTCCTTTCTTTTCCAACCTCTTCAATACCCCACAATGGTTCACATGTGTCCTCTTTCCCACAACTCCCTTTTCCTTCCTCTCATGTGTGGGGATTCTTCATCCTCTCCCCTAATCCTCCCACTATTTATATTGCAACCATATTTGGTTTGTGTGGGAATACACCACTTCACCTATTGATATCATTCATCGTAGTCCTCATTTCACGTGGTCATTGGGATACTATTAAGCCAACCATAGAAAATTTTAGGGGGGAATCTTAGCCCAAGGGAAAAATTTAAGGGGTTTGAAATTTTGGAGGGGAATTTTTTTTATATTACACCCATTTTCTATAGTTATCCCAAAATTTATTTAAAAGTTAAATATTTTTACATTTTAGCCATAAAACAATAAGGTGAATAACAATGAAAATCCAAATTTTCCTGGTTTGGGAGGCTGGATTTTCTTGCAATCGCCCAATTTCTTGGATTGGAGGTTGGATTTGGTTGCAATGACCTTGACTTATTGGTTTTCAAATCAAGGGTAGGGTTGAATTGAGGGGATTTTCCTGTATAAATTATACAATCTCCATTGGTGATTTTTACATAGGTCGTGACTTGTTTTCAAGCAAGAGACTCAGTCTCCATTTGTGCAAGTCGTGACTTTTTTTTATGAGCAAGAGACTCAGTCTCCATTCGTGTAGGTCGTGACTCTATTTTGAGAAAGAGACTCTATCTCCATTCATGCAGGTCATGACTTATTTTGGAGGAAGAGGCTCAATCTCCATTCGTGCATGTCGTGACTTAATTTCGAGCAAGAGACTTTGGTTTATAGACAATATATCATAACAGAGCAAAACAATCATGAGTTTTACACAAGTCATGACTCGTTTTGAAGCAATAGAGCCTCACCTTGACAAGATGATGTAATATAGGTATCTTAGTTAACCTATTCACAATAATGCAATCTCGTAAACTTCATTCTCGACCTTCATTTGTGAATCCATATGGCTCGGCTCTTAAGATGCCAACTAGCCTACTCAAAATTAAGAATGTGCCTTTTCTCTAACTCCATATCCTTCATTTTTAATAGATGTTCCTTTGAAGGGGTGAAAATGTCCATAAGAGAGCTAAGGGATTCCATATTAGCCACAATCCATTCGAAATCATTTTTTTCTATTAAACTTATTTATTTTTTCCCATCAACGGATGATCCCTTTGAGAGAATTAAGTTTCTGCGGTAGCGAGTCCATAGCTAAAAAATTATGCTGATGGGAACCCATGGGACAATTATCTCTCACAAAGGATATGAAAGATTCCTCATGTAGCCACATCCTATTAAATTTGAAATGGATTCCAAATCGAGAAGCCTCCCCTCTCCATTACAATGATAAATCTAATGATAAATTAAATCTCTTTTGTTGCTTTGTGGAATTTAGAAAGGCTTTCGATACGGTTCCTAGAAACAACCTTTGGAACAGATTAGAAGAGCTAAAGGTTCCTTTTGAGTTGAGAGCTGCAGCTATAAGGTTATACAAGAATGTAATTGCCAAGTTAAAGAGAAATGAGGGGTGGTCGAATGATATTAAGTGTAATATCGGAGTTAAACAAGGTTGTCCCCTCTCCCTTGCCCTATTTGGCATTTACATCAATAAGTTAGAAGGTTGTTTGGAGGAGGCAGGATGTGCTGGCACAATCTTAGTTGGGATAATCATCATCCTTCTTCTCTATGCTGGCGATATTGTTCTTCTCACAAGGTGCCCATCTCATCTTAATAATGAACTTATACTTCTTAAGGATTTCTACTCTAACATGGGTATGATGGTTAACACTAACAAAACAAAAGTTATGATTATCAAATCCAAGAAGGACACTTACACTAATTCCATGTATGACAATAGTAAATTGGAGGAAGTGTCTTCCTACAAGTACCTAGGAATTGATATTCATCACAAGCTCAACTGGAACTATATCATTGAGAAAATGATTAATGGGTGGTGGAAAGCTTATTTTGGTCTTGAAAATAATTGTAAAATGGTAAGACTCGTAATGTGGGATAGAAAGAAGTCCCTCTTTGAAACTTTAGTCACTCTAGTTATCTTATATGGATGTGAGGTTTGGGGTTGTAGCATCTCTAGAGAATCCTGGAGAAATATTGAGCAAATCCAGAAGCGTTTTATAACGTATAACCTCAAAATTAAAAGAAACACACCCTATCCTATTATCCTTATAGAAGTGGGTCTTTCCCCTATCGAGAGCCTAGCTATGACTAGGCTTCTATTGTAAAAGCACAAACTCAATAACATAGGAGACCATAGACTTCCTAAGATAGCTTTAAATTCTAGCCAAAACCACCCAAGGCTCAAATGAGGTTGATATCAAGACACCAGGGCCTCATTAAACCATTGGGAGATCGACGAGAATATTGCATTGCAAAACATTAATAACATTAAAAATATTGTTACTTCTAAGTTCAAAGAAAAATGTGGTGTGAAAAAGATTTAGCAGCTAAAAGAAAATTAAGATATTAGAAGGAGGTCATCAACCCCACTGTAGAATATCAAAAGTATGTCTCAATTTTAACCAGCTCAAAGAAGAAAATCAATATAGCAAGGATTAGAATGAACACTCGTAGTCCATCAGAACTGTATGAAGAGATGGCTTGATAGGAAGTCTGCAGGGAAAGCCAACTTTGGTGTTGGTGACTTAGTTCAGAAATGGGATAAGCCCCACGAAGATAAAGGCAAACATATGAAGTTCCAGTCCATGTGGATTGCTCCATATACAGTCCACAAGAATCTTGGCTCACACACGTATCATCTACAATCACTTGAAGGAGTATTGAAACCTTCCTATCAATGGCAAAGATCTTAAGCATTACTTTTAATAGGTCGGGCCGTGCCCATGCCATGTACACAGCCTGCTCGCTTCTTGTTTTTTTCATCTTGTTTACTTTCCTTATTGTCTATGTTTTTACTTTGTTTGGTCTGCATAATATTTTTGTTTATGTTTGTTTTATTTGCTTGTTATATTACTATTTTTGTTCCTGGAAATAAGTGCTACCAACTACTACTTTCTAGCTTTTTGAATAGAGTATGTGGCTAAAATTTGAATATACTTGTGACACTGCATCACTTGGTCAGTTTTTTCCATCTATTATGTGCTTGGTTATAACATTCAGCCAATGAAGTATTGACATACAATATGAACTATCTGCAAGGGCAGTTTTGGTCGAACCATGAACCTATGTCCACATTGGGAAGCCCCATGCCCATACTCAGTCTTCTGCTCTTTCTGTTGAAACTCATCCAAATAGTAGAAATGAAGAAGGGGAAATATAAATGAGAAAACCTATGTCAGAAGTCTCACATGCTTCTCTGAAGGAACAACCTCTTCTACTCTCAATAAGTTAGGATCCCTCTTCCACCCCAAAAGTAAATAGGTTCCTATGCACATTCCTCTTGAAAAATACAAGGGTGAAAGAAGAGAAAGGCTTCTTGCGCAAAGATGTGAAGCATGCAACTCCACTGGGATACTGATCAAGCTCGCTGGCAGTGGCGAAATGTTTGTGATCTTGTGTGATTCTATCAAGGTACTGTCCAGGCCTACTAGAAGTAAAGAAACACCATAGATGGAAACTTATACCCTCAAAATCTTCAACTAGTGAGCTAAACTACCCTTCCAAGATTCGAAGCACTATGATCAAGCTGAAATTTTGCTTGTGTCCAATTGAGTTGGCCAAAGGTGAACCATATATGTCCATGGGGTAAGTGGGGAAGATGAAATAACCCACAGAGAGATTCAATGCTCCCTGAAAGACCAAGGCCCTGTTCTATCAAAGAACCAAAATAGAGAGGCTGGAGTCCCACCAGTGTCTCTCCAAGTGTTATAGCAGCAACAACCACCCTCCAAAATTATTGCTTGCTCCCAAATTTGGAGCCTCTCTTGAGAGTTTCACTTGATGACTGCAAAAACTCGGGTTCAGTCCTTGTGATTGTGCGAGTCTTCGCATTTGCCTCGCTTATTCATTCCACCCCAATTTTTGCATGTTGTGTCAATCTCGCGCTTGCGTTCAGGTTCTAGTCATGCTCAAGGTATTCTCTTCATGTTTACATGTTGTGTTCTCTATGAAACAATTTGTCACACCCACACACATAGTCACATTCATTGTCGTGAAAACATCGTCACTGTCGATCAAAGATCAATCACAAGTTTCGTATTTGTCTCTTGTACCATCGATCAGTCATGTTGAACATGTGTGTCTGGTTGGTTTGAGTCATCTCGTCTTCAAGTCATGTGGGTGTGTGTTTGTAAGATCACATTTGCATATTTCACTCATTGACACACTTAGCCATTTTACTAAAGTTATGGAGACCTAACTTCAAATTGATACCCATCCATCATCCCACCACAGACACGACCAATTGTCACCACAAATAGTGGAGAAGCATCAAGCAAGTATTTTCAAGATACAATTCCCATAATCAATTCTATCAAGGTTCATGTTGTCCACCTGGAGAGCTGGACTCAACAGCCACTCTCGGACTAACTCTCCTGCCACATAGCGGAGAGAGTTTGTAATATCTTCTTTGGGGAGTAAGTAGTGGCTCCAATTCCTTGGGCACGGGGTTAGTGATGTATGGTGTAATGATGTGTCTTGGAACTTTCACTTAATTCATAAGCCTGCTAATAGGCCAACATGTTTTCACACATGTATTGTAATTGTTGTAAGCATAATCGTCAACAATTGTAATGCATGTTTCTTTAACTTGTGTTGAATACTTGAACTTATTTCACTTGTTGCAATGCATAATTTGTTAATGAAAATGTGTTGTATATGTTGTTAACGTTGTCCTATTGACGGTGACTATTTCCCCAAACAGGTAATTATTAAGGTCACAAGAACATAAAAAATCATATACCACTTAGGATTAAAATTTAGCATGGAAATAATTTCATTTTCATATGCACAAAATTCATTTATCCATCCATGAACCACATAGAAAATCAATAATCCTCCATTTTATAGGAGGATTCATTTAAAATATTAAAAAGAGAATGTCAACTAGCATATAATCGTGTGTAAATACCTCAGTGGTAGCAATGGAATATTGGATAAATCCTCCAATAGTATTCAATAAGGTGATTCAAGCCAAAATTCAAACATAGGAAAGAAATAATAAATCAACCATTCCTCATATGTGATGTGGAAACCCAAAATTCCTACCTTTATATAAAATAACCAATTCTAGTAATCTAAAATAACATTTAGATAACACACCAAGCATGCATTTAGAAAACTATGGCACACAAGGAATAAGTCCCACTCGTTATGGCATATGAAGAATTCAATAATTAGTCATATAAGATCTACATGCCCACAAAGTTACATGAAATGTAGAATCCTAGCAACTAAGATGGGGACTCTAACTCAAATAACATTTACATAACACACCAAGCATCCATTTAGAAAACTATGGGGCACAAGGAATAAGCCCCACTCATTATGGCATATGAAGAATTCAATAATTAGTCATATAAGATCTACATGCCCACAAAGTTACATGAAATGTAGAATCCTAGCAACTAAGATGGGGACTCTAACTCTCCACCCAAATCTAGATGAATGGAAACCAAACTTTCTTGCAATTGTGACCCATGACCTAGATTTCAACGCTTGAGAAAGGTTGCTTCAAAGAGGATTTTCACACTTCAATACCACCAGGGGTCTTGACTCCCCTTTCTACACCCAAAAGATATATGTGCAAGTCCCTTAGCAACTCCAACCTTTGAAAATTTCTATGTGCCTCTTGATATCTTGAAACAAGAGTTTCCTCTCCTCCTCTTTTGTGTGCTTTATCTAGTATATTTCTCCTTTCCCCTATGAATTTTACTCCTTTCTTTTCGAACCTCTTCAATACCCCGCGATGTTTCACATGTGTCCTCTTTCCCACAATTCCCTTTTCCTTCCTCTCATGTGTGGGAATTCTTCATCCTCTCCCCTAATCCTCCAACTATTTATATTGCAATCATATTTGGTTTGCATGGGAATACACCACTTACTCCACCTATTGATATCATTCATGGTAGTCCTCATTTCATGTGGTCATTGGGATACTATTAAGCTAACCATAGAAAATTTTAGCGGGGAATCTTAGCCCAAGGGAAAAATTTAAGGGGTTTTAAATTTTGGAGGGGAAAGCTTTTTATATTACACCCATTTTCTATAGTTAGCCCCAAATTTATTTAAAAGTTAAATATTTTTACATTTTAGCCATAAAAAAATAAGGTGAATAACAATGACAATCCAAATTCGTCTGGTTTGGGAGGTTGGATTTTCTTGCAATCACCCAATTTCTTGGATTAGAGGTTGGATTTAGTTGCAATGACCCTGACTTCTTGGTTTTCAAATCGAGGGTAGGGTTGAATTGAGGGGATTTTGCTGTATAAATTATACAATCTCCATTGGTGAGTTTTACATAGGTCGTGACTTGTTTTCAAGCAAGAGACTCAGTCTCCATTTGTGCAAGTCATGACTTGTTTACGATCAAGAGACTCAATCTCCATTCGTGTAGGTCATGACTCGATTTTGAGAAAGAGACTCCGTCTCCACTCATGCAGGTCATGACTTGTTTTGGAGGAAGAGACTTAGTCTCCATTCGTGCATGTCGTGACTCATTTTCAAGCAAGAGACTTTGGTTTATAGACAATATATCATAACAGAGAAAAACAATTATGAGTTTTACACAAGTCATGAATCGTTTTGAAGCAATAGATTTTGGTTTATAGACAATATATCAGAGCAAAGTAGCGCCGAGGATACCACACTATCCTCTTTAGAGTCACTTGTGTAAGCCAAGATGGTTTTTCCTTACATTGGAGCCTCACCTTGAAAGGATAGTGTAATATAGGTATCTTAGTTAACCTATTCGCACTAATACAATATCGTAAACTTCATTCTCAACCTTCATTCGTGAATCCACATGGCTCAGCTCTTAAGATGCCAACTACGCTACTCAAAATTAAGAATGTGCCTTTTCTCTAACTCCATCTCCTTCATTTTTAATAGATGTTCCTTTGAAGGGGTGAAAATGTCTATAAGAGAGCTAAGGGGTTCCATATTAGCCACAATCCATTCGAAATCATTTTTTATTATTAAACTTATTTATTTTTTCCCATCAAAAGCAACACACTCTATCCTATTATCCTTATAGAAGTGTGTCTTTCCCCTATTGAGAGCTTAGGTATGACTAGGCTTAAGCTAGCTTTAAATTCTAGCCAATACTGACCTTCCTAGCCTTTAACATTGTCAAAATTACAGTGAGCTCGGGAGAATTCTGTCCAAGCTTTTTGAGAATATGAATAAAATCTTAAATAAAACTAAATAATTTATTTCTTTAGGTCTCATAGAGTAAAGTTTGGTCTCAGTGTACCTTAACCATCATCATAATCATCATCTAAAATTGATGTAAGACAATGTTTGAAATTGAAGATTCTATTTATGATTGACGTTGATTTTTTTTGTTATTACTATTTTTAATTTGTTAACATAAATATTATTATTTTAATTCTAAATTATTTATTCCCTATTTTGCCTTTTAAATAAATTAATTGCACAAAAAAGCACTAGAAAATGATATTAATGTGATGTAATGTTTTGTTGAGTTAGTTAACATTAGAATAAAGGAAAAAATTAATTATATAAAAGTTTACGAATGGTGGTTTAAAAGTCCATGGTATCGTGTAGCCCATAGTATATGCCAATGGTGTTTTTATAATAAAAGCTATTTAAAAACTTGAAAAAAATCCATTACCTATAGTATATTTCAATGTTGTTTTTTTATAGTA
>APFE031584980.1:0-22168 GCA_000404065.3 Pinus taeda | reverse complement strand
GCTACAACAAGCGTTGGATTTGAGGTAGGATCGAACAACACTTGGTTTCTCATAGGATAATGTATGTTTAGAGAAGGAATTCTCTTGTTTGTTTTGTTTGTCACTAGAGAGTCTTAGACTCCTAGGGAGGTTAGGTTTGTCCGCAAAAATAACTCTTTCCGCATGACACTTGGCTTTATCCACCAAATAGACAAAGGTGAGTGGTGTGTTAGACAAATCACTTAACTTACAGGGAAATTCATATGGTAGGATGGTTTTGTCTACCAAATAGACAACAATTCCTTGGATTCATCTGCCAAATAGATGAATATGAATGGTGTCTTAGACAAATCACATAACCTATAAGGAAACTTTTTCAGCTCGGTTTTTCCACCAAATAGACAAGGGTGCATGCCCCCAAGCTTCGTTACATTCACCGAACTACTCATGGTAGTTAGGTGGATGGAATGAAGGTTGGAGAGATACTACTGATGTAAAATGACCAGTTACGGATGATGTTTTACTTGGAGATGTGTTTGAACCAAGAAATGAAAGTTGGTGAGTAGTGACTATTTTGCTTTCATGTCAGAAACACATCAATCGAAAGAGTGTTGAAACAATAGCCTCCATGTTGTAAACATAGTCACACCCAAGGAGTATATTGTAATCTAATAGCCCTTGGACTACCATCACATTCAAGTAAACGATTTTCCTTCCCAATGTAATTGGTAACTTAGGAAGGATCCCTAATGGTTGAATAATTCCTTTGTTAAAGCCTAAAATATTCTATGTAACAGGCATAAGCGATGGTGAACCAAGAACTTTCCAAGCAGTTGACAAAAGGATACTCACTGAAGCCCCTTCATCTATAATAGTGCTAGACACGATCATTTTGTAAACTTGTACTATGATCCAGAATGGTACATTAGAAGGAAGGTGGGATTTTGCTAGTCGATTCCAATTAAAGGAAGTAAACATACTTCTTGGAGGGGGTACCGAATAAAAATTTGAATTAACCCCTTGAGTCGAGGGAATTGGGGGCATTCTCTTCTTGTTGTGAAGGAACAGGTGGATTGCCTCCAAGTTCATCAGACTCTGAAGTAACAGAAAGAATTTGAACAACATCGTTCTCACTCTCCTTGTGAATGGTATTATTTGAAGGTGGACCTTTTGAAGCAAAAACTGGGTCAACTGCCATCTCAACCTATTGAATTCAGTCCGGTATTGACTCAAAATATTCACTCTCAATGATAGGTGTTTCGACTAATGATTGAGTTATGCTAGTTGGATTTTCAACTAGTAAAGGACTTGGGGATATTTTCTTGTATCCCGATGGAAGTCGCTCTGATGAAGCAGAACGGTTATGCAAGAATCTCTTGGCCTAATCCAAAAAAGGAAAATGAGGAAGGGTATGGTCCCCTTCACATAGTTTACATGGAGTTCTGACCTTTTGTTTATGTCTATAAACTTCACTATTACTAGTTGATGGTGTGTTGTCAACAGGATCACCAGAGGTTGATGACACCGGATGGTGCGAATGGGGGGACCATTCTCTCAAGATCGGAGGGATGCATGGAGAGTCTCGATGAAAATGGTCTCCCCTACAAATTATAAGAGGGAATCAGGGAGATTTGGTGTGCCAATTTTCGCTAGATGATTCATGGTTGCCCCTTTGCTTAACTGACTTCTTCTTGTTCTCCTTCCCTTTGTTCTTCTTCTCAGCTACTTGGTTACTATTATCACTATTTTCACCAAGCGAAGAGGAAGAAGGGGAGGGAGAAATGAACGAAGAAGAAGGTGAAGTGTTAGCTTCAGTATCAACTGGTCCTTGATTCGATTGCTGAGGAATCATGGTATTTTGAATGGCAGAGGTTGAGAACAACCATACTGGTAGACCAATTATGATTCCTAGAAGGGACAACGTGGCCATGTACAGAGCACCAATATTTCCCCAAGAAGAAAATGGACTAGGATTCCCCTCAAGAGGGATTCCTAAGATCAATGAAGGAACTGGGATGTTTTTCCGAATTAAATAGATTTTAATGACGCTTTGACACAACTTTTCTTTATCAATTTTTAAGAGTTGAGAAAAATCTAAAGATGACTCTGGTCCCCTTCAATTTTTAATGAGCCTGAAGTGACAAGTGCTCAGATGGACCTTTTCTTTTAAGGAGTCAAAAAGGAATGAAAGTGACTACTCTAGAAATCTAGACAGAGGTATTACCAAACCAATCACAAAACTGCACTATACACCTTGGTGGTAAATTAAAGGGAAATTACTGAGGACTTATGTAGGACAATCAATCTTCCTAAATGTTGTGTTAAGTGCACTGCGATCGATAAGGCGCCAGACATGGCTTCCTCTGGATAAACGATATAAGCCTATTGTGGTCTCCCAATATATACTCGACGGTAGAGGGAGCACAAGTTCGTGCTAGCACTTGTCGTAACAAAGAGGAGGAATCACCCAACCTTCAATGAAAATGATAGTTACTAGATTTTACGATGTTGGAACACGTCTCTAGCCTAGACCTCTAAATGTGTTGCGTTAGGTTCCAAAACATTGTTAAGCTCATTGAAATTTATTTTAGAGTTGATCTTGTTTAGAAGTTTTCCTTTCAATGGTTCACCATGTGATGTATATGTAAAATTCCTAAAAATCCAATCTACACTGATAAAAAATCGTTGTTTAGTTTTAGTAATGAAAATCCTAGCTACTAAGGAAAGAAGATTATGATTCTTTCAAATAGAGAGCAAAGAACACACACTAAATGCACTTTTCCTAAATAATTTTTTGCACACAATCTAAATGCAAATGCAAATGCATGTATTTGTTTTTTGTTCCCCTTAATGTGAAAAATGCCAAAAAGGAAAACTAAGTATAGATCTGGAATATTTTCTTCAAAGTGACATTTCGACAATCTCTTTTTCAAAATGAAAGGAAGACTTAAATGGCACTTTTCAATTTTCAATGGAAGATGCTTTCGACACTTTAAATATCAATAAATCAAATAAAAAACATAGCAAAAGTTCAATCAAATATCCAAAGAAGGAAGACTCAACGACACTTTTGTACCGAAGCGACAGATTGATTTAAGCAAATTTTTGACAGAGGGTTATAAATGATGGACAAATACATAAAAACATTTACTAATCCTAATAAATGGAGGCTGAACTATGTAATGTAGGAAGGCTTCAGCAATGAGATACCGTTCACAAGCAACAAAACAACCAAACAGAGTTGAAAACAAGAAAAAAAAACCCCAAATTTAAGGAGGAGAAATAGGATCACTCAGTCATCGCTCGTGTGCTTCACAAAAATAGGGATCATTGCACCTACTACACTGAGGAATTACGATGCATACTAGCTTCCAGTGACAGGCAATGCGATGGGCCACGGAGCGCAACTGAGATGGGTTTTGGCTCAAATTTGCAGTTGATTTCAGTGAGTTAAGCTGAGCTATTATGGACAATAAAAAGAAAATTATAGGGGTATGATCTGGGGAGGTTACTGAGCTACCAAAAGGGCATATAGAATTCTTGTAAGTTATATGTTCAAATCATAAACTAAACTAGAGATTGACTAAAGCAACATTCATCTACTTTGCAATTGTAGAGCAAGAGAAATTCGAAGGCTATCTAGCTAACTTCATGCTTCGTCTATATTTTTAAAAACAAACAATAAACAACAAACAAATAAACTATTCATTCCCCTATATGATTTCCATTTTTTTTCTGGGAAAACTAGTTTCTTTTTTATCTGCTAGCCCTCTAGGATTGGCAGCTATCCTAGAAACAAAAAATCGAAGCAATTTGTGATTTCCTCTATGTATGATAGATAAGAGAGATGCAAAGGAACCAACCTACGTCTTCTGCTTAACTCCTTACTTGATCTCTCTCGCCCTTGACAGAGCTTGCAACTCCTCTCCATACTTATCTTGCTTGGAGAGTACATATAGAAACATAGTAACAAAACACCATCAAAGCATCTCGATCTATTATATCATAAACAATGCAGAATTAGAAAGACATTGAACATACAATTGCATTCACAAATACATGATTGTATGGAGGAAAACTCAAAGAACGTTATTAAAATAGAAGGGATAATTACAAACCAGCTATCTGATCCAGCATCATCCTCCCAGCATCAAAGCTCTCTTCACCTCATGAAAAGTAAGATCACCCAACAATACAATGCTTTTTCTCAAAGACAAACTATTAGCACTTCCTTACAAATTACAAAATTCCAGCCTCTAGATCTCTCAAATGAGGGATCCATTTATATATGTCTGCAAGGGCTTGAGTCATCTCTGGGTTTTTGAATAGTTTCTTTCCACTTGTTGTTCTTGGTTCCACTTGGAGATTTCTTGGATCTCTTACTCATCCCTGGGCGAATTCAAAGAGGCAAGTGTCATAGGAGAAGTTTCTAGAAGATTCCTTAAGCATCCACTTCACAAATTGTCTTGGAAATTTGTCCATTTTCGCTCATCACACCCCACAAAAGGCTTCTTTAGTATGCATCACACCTGGCTAGTGTAGAAGTCAATATGCATTGTACCCTAACAGTGGAGTAGTCAGTATGGTCCAGTTTTGGCCAGTTCTGAGTGGTTTTTCTGGTGGAACTTTTGGGGAATGATGTAATCAGTTGACCATGATCCTTTAGGGTATGAAACAACACTTTTAGGGGCTAGAGAGCCCTTGGTTTATCAACATACAAGATTGGGGTTGCAACGCCCAAATATGTCTATAACACTAGTGCTTGATGAGGGCATCGGTTTTGTACATATACGACGGTGTTTGCAACTTCGGCCCGTAGAAACTTCAGAAGTCTTTAATCATGGAGTATGGCACACACAACTTCCACAATCGTATGATTCTTCCTTTCTGCCACACCAGTCTGTTCAGGAGTATACGATGTAGAAGTCTCCCTCTTAATGCTAGCATCTTCACAAAAGTCATGAAAATTGTTAGATTCATATTCAGTCCCATTATCAATCCTTAGGATCTTGATCTTCTTTTTGTCAGCACATCCCAGACACACACCTTATTTCTCTACTCGAAATTCAAGCATCCCTATCACCATTTGTCTTACATAGGGTAATGATTTATAATGAAGGTGGGAAAACCTCTGATGCTAATTTCGGACTGAAGAGATGTGTTACAAGACATGACACCTAGCAGATTTCCACCGGCCTAATATAATGAATCAACTCAAAACCCAAGAGTGAATGCATTTTTAATATTGCTTTTCCATACAGGTACCTTGCCATCACTGAACGTCACCGTGTAGCCTTTGTCTTCTATTGCTGAGATGGATACCAAGTTCTTTTTGAGGTCAGGTACATATAATACATCCTGTAAGTGGATTGTATAACCTTGATTCAATTTAAGAGAGACATTGCCTAGACCTTTCATGGGATATTTCATATTATATCCAAGGACAATTTCTAGGTTAGTTTCTTTCTCTATTAGATTATGGAGAACTTCTTTTTAACCAATGAAGTGCCTTGAGGCATCACTATCAATAAGCCAATTTCCCAGTGATCCCAGGGGAGCAGACGTAGATAGAGCAGCTGGTAGATAATATTCATCCTGCTTATTGTCAATAGTGTTAGATTCATACCTGGAATTTCTAGCCTTCTTGAATGGTTGTCCTCTTCCTTGACTTCCAGCACTCCTTTTGCCTCTGCTACTAGATCTGCCATTTCTTTGATTACCTTGAGAGGGATTTTGATCATCATCTCAGTGTGAGTCCCTTCTCTCAGGGCATTCCCTTGCATAGTGACCTGCTTTATCGCAAATGTAACATCGTCCTTTTCTTCCACCCGTAGGTCCAGCCTTTCTTTTTGACTTAGTCCTGGAATTATTTCTTTTCTTAGCATGAGAAGAAAATGTAGCAAGAGCACATTTAGGCATGGGAATTTCTTGCTCTTATATCCTTGTTTCTTCTTGAATTCATCTTGCCATTAATCCCTCGAAACTAGGAATTACGTTATTATTGACAAGAGTAGTCCTGAACACGTACAATTCGGATGGTAATTCTCCAAGATTCTTGAGTGCCTTTTCCTTATGAGTAGTTATCTCTCCAATAATTAGGAGATTATTCTTGATCTTGGTGATTCTTAAGATTTATGCTTTCTTACTCTCATCTTTTCCCTTCTTAATTTCCTTCAGCTTATTTCTAAGAAACAAGACTTGATTTGCATCATTAACTTTAAATAAACTCTCCAGTCTATCATAGATTTCCTTGGAGGTGTTCAGGTTGGAGATGTAGGCCACCAAGCATTTGTCGATAGAGTCCTGAATGATCTTCTTTGTTTTACTTCTCCGGTTTTCCATTTGTTCCTAGCATGAGCAAGTGCATTTGATGGAGGCTCAACAACATTACCTCTCACATTATCCAACACTCCTTGGTCTCCTAAGGTTAGATTGAGAGACATCTTGCATCTGTGATAGTCAAACTTCTCACGGAGCTTGTCGTTTGCAGGGAAGAGTGTTGAGGACCCCATAGTTCTTTTAGGATAGTTTTGCCAATATTCTCTTTAGTGATTTCTCTTGCTCTTGCTCGGGCTTTGTCTTCACCTTAGCTCTGATACCATGTTAAGTTATGGTATTTTCTATGCTTAGAGCAGTTTACTTCTTAATCTTATTATTATCCATAGATTCATAATCACATGTACATTAAGTAAAGTGTAGATAGAACATTAAACGATTGACATAAAACAATCCAAGACAAGAGTAGCCAGGGATAAACCCCAATATGAGGAAACCCTTTGATCAAATATTCTTTTATCTTCAATAATTCAGCAAAGAGAAAATAGTACATAAATCTGATTTACATCAGCAGTAGCAAACCCTAGATCAGCCCTAAACTAGGGCAGACAATATCTTGCAAACCAGACAATATCTTGCAAACCAACTGTCGAATCGGCTTGATTCCTTTAGAAAAATGTCCAGCCTTCTGAGGAGAGTCAGTTCCACCTACAATGTAGTTTTAAGAGAGATCCTGATGGTCAACGCTGGTCAAACTTTTGATCTATAGTTGTAACCCTAAATTATGCGTCCTTCCTTCCACACATGTGAGAGAAGAGTCCCTTTCTGCGCAGTAGGAGAAGAGCCTCTTTTACGCATAGTAGAGAGAGAGAGAGATGTGATGAGATGTGTGTACAAATGAGGAAAAGACCTATATTTATATGAAAATGTTGATGATGAATAGATGCATTTGTTGGGCCTCTAAGCCTACATGAGTTATTGGTCAGTTTGATAATTATTCCATAATCAAAATTAATTCATATTTCCATAAATACTTATTGTAATTGGATGATCTCTAGATCAATCCTACACCTCTCAATGAGAGGAATCCAATAAAAATATTATCAGCCATGAATAGGATGACCCACATGGATTTTCACCCTAGTTTCCAATTTTAACATCCATAGAAGACACGAGGTAGTTATCTTTGTCCAAGGCATGGTTTACATTCTGGAAATTGACACACAAGCAGATTTACTAGGACTTCTTACGTACAGGAATAATATTTGAAACCCATGGGGAATGCAAAACTTTATATATGGTATGTGCATCTAAAAACTTAGTAAGCTCTTTCTGTATGATGGCTTCAAGTGATGGATGTACTTTCCTCAGGTTCTGTTGATATGTCTTGACCCCTTCTTTGATCAGGATGATGTGTTGGATGATTTGCGTTAAGTTTTCAGATCATATTACGTCCATGAGAACACATCTTGGTACTATTTGAACAAATGGAAAAAGGATTTATGCCCTTGCTGTGTGCAACATGTACCAAGATTGATGAACTTCATATCTTTCTCTATTCCTAGGTTGATCTATTCATGCCTCATGATCGAGATTTTGGTCTTGCTATTCGTCAGCACCTAGAAATGTTCTTGCAAGTCATACAATCTTTCCAATGTTTCCATGCCTTTTGTACTAAGGTGGACTTTCCTATTACCAACTTCTGCAAACATAGAGCATTCATGCTTGTCATCATCTATCATTGCATCTTTGAAGATGTCAGCATTGGCCATGAAATGGAGTATCTATTGATTATTATTAAACACGCGTAAGTTAGTTATGTTGTCTGGGATAGATGGTATAACAATGAAATTAAATGCACTTATGTGGTATAACAATGAAATTAAATGCTTGAAAGTTTGATATTAGTCACCATACTTCTTGCTGGTAATGTTTGAGGTGTGATGATAAATAGTGAATGGTGTTACATGCCTATCATACCACTATCTCGAAATCACCTACCACTTTGAGTGCGACCATGTTGAGGCTGATGGCTTTCCGTAAGCCTAACACGATTGTGTCATACTCAACAACGTTATCTGCGCACTCGAGCTCCAAAGGACTTGAAGCCAGATGCTTCCTGATGTAAGGTACGATCAAGAGACACCTAGATCCTGAGCCATCCTATGTCTTTTATCCGTGAAAGTAAATGGTCCACAACTTGTTTGTACACAGACCACTCGATGTGCTAGTACCACTGTTACTACTATCATTGCTGCTACTACTACTATTGGTACAATGTACTGTACAAATTTCATTACCATCAATTGGGCAAGGAAGGAGTCCCAACTGTGTATCTGGTGGGGTTGGAGCTGATCGTGCATGATAACACCCCAATATTGTTTCAAGGAGGCACTTCCCAAACATGAGATCTGTGAAGGCCAACGATTCATTTTCACCATTAAGGGGAGTGACATTATGCTTCATGTACCTCTCAAGAGAACACCCAGATTTGGTCACACTTGCTTTTGTACGGAAGCCACATGCGAGACCAGTCTGTAGCAAAATATACGTCTAGCCTGCTGGACTAGTCTCTACTGAGTAATAGACTGTATGCTTTCTATATGTCTACAACCGCTATGTTAATGCATTGGTGGACTTGACTTTCATGAGATATTCAGATGATCATGTCTCGTAGTTCACCAATGGCTAGTACCAATGTTCAATCAAGTTATATGATTTGCACGGATGTCTCACTCCATTGTCCATTGATATCTTTCGCAATGGAGAGCGTCATGACATTGGCTACCACGCCGAAATCAATCAAGCAGTTTTTGGACCGAAATGGTTGCTTCTTTGTGAGCTTCTTACCTATCCCTATGTAGGCAGATGAATACTTTCAAATGTGTTTGTTTTCTATTGTTTGAGCTCGGACACTTTTGTAGCCAAGTTGTTGACAAGGTGAGTGAGGGTCTTAATATCAATTGCTTCCTTGTCTCTACCCTTGCTCAATATTGTTTGAGACTTCCTCCATGCATCCTTGGATTCCTTTGTTTATTCGTCATCCTTAATGACTCCAATTGCAGGCAGGTCTTTCTCAACGACAATAACCTCTTTGCAGATTTCTAGGAGTGTTGGGGGTTCGGAGATCACTTGAAAAGCTACGTAATGCTAGTCGACAATGTGGATCTATAGTGATCAACAATGATGGAGTCATGAGGTTTAGTGTCCACTCCAAAATTGTTCAATATGCATGGAAACTTATGATTGAAATATTCTAATTTCTCTTTTCCCTCTATCTTGAGGCTTCCCAATTCTTTGAGTAGCATCAATGGGGTCTTGTCATTAGCAAACTTTTCAAGGAGCATGTGCTTGAATGACCCCCATTTCTGTCTAGTGTTCGCTGGAAGGTTGTGATACCATGTAGTAGTGCAACCATCCAAGGTACATGGGAACAATATGCATGCTAAGTCGTCATACCATACCTCAAGGGTCTGCAACTATTGGTAGAAGTTGTCGAAGTGGTCTTCTGCCTTCACCATGCTGTCAGGGTTGAACTTGATGTTCATTCTCTCCACTCACTTTGGTATCTTGTGAATAACAGTTGGAAGAGCCAATGATCACTAAATCATCCATTCAAGATTTGGGTCAGCCATTCCTTCTTCTTCTTCTTCATCCTCATCTTCTCTTTCAGAGAAATATTTGGATATATCGGATAAATCTGTTCCAAAGAAGGTAAAAACAAAAAATGAGTGTTTGATGATTTGGAAACAAAATAACCTACTGTGCTTGTAGTGTCAGTTTCATTCTAAGAAAAATGAAACGTTCAAATTTTTAAATGATTTCAGATATTTAAACGATTTCTTTATTAAAATTACGAAGCTTCTGTAGAACAATAATATAGGGACACACACTAAAGAAACTTCATGGGAATTTTGTGAGGAAATCAGCAGGACAATTGATATGATAGTCTTGAATGCAGAGTACATCCATGATGTAAAACGTTGTCCTGATATGAAATCTAAGGAAATTATTCTCATTGAAGGTTATCTTGAAATGATAAAACATGTTTATATGAAGAACGAAGGTTATATGAAAATCAAATCCATTATGTTTCAGATTTTTTGTGACATGAATGATGAAGCTAAGAAAATTATTGGTCGGATAAATCGATCTTACAGACAAGGCCGATCTCCCTAGTATCAAAATATATCTAGCAACAAGCAGGAAAATAAAACCTACCTTTCTCTAAACATATTGCGATTCATTAATAAAAACTATAGAGGTGTTTAGACCTTACCTTAAGTCCAACACTATTTTGCAGCAGCCATCCTTCAACCGTCCGAAAGAGTTTCCTTTTGAGAATTTGTAATCACAAACAAGAACACATAAAATAACACCTGCATAGCTAATATCATAAATCGTGTTCATTATGATGATTAAGGAATCCATAAAATAACCATAAAACACAACTTATTGAGAAAAAAAAACTTCTTTGTATTAAGTTTGAAATAGAAGAACTTTACAACCTTTGGTGCCTTGATGTTGTACAAGCTCTTCCCAGGGTTCGAAACAGGAATCTCCTTTACTTTGATAAGCCTCACACTCTTCTAAATGAGATCAAAGAGGTATATAATCTCTCCTCACAAAATCTCAATTAGGAAGACTAAGTTCCAGTAGCATTTCACCTGAAAAATACTCAGCTTTCAACCTCCCCAGTAACTAGCCCAATGCTTCATTTTATAGTGCAAAGCAAGGAGGTTACAGGTCCACCTATGAAGGGATAGAGTCCTCCTTCAAAGGGATAAGCTCCTCACATCAAGGGGTTAGCTCCTTAAGGTATGGGATGCATGAACCTTAAAAGTGCGAACTTGCCACCTCAAGATTCCTTCCAGAAGCTTCTAGAAATGACTCAAAGTGAGTTTTTAAGAATATATTTGCGCCTTTTTAACTTTTACAGGGGTTTGCACCCATAACACAGAGACAGAGCTGTCAGGTGTACAGGGGACATGACCATTGGGTGCGGGACTGCAGGTAAAGTGTGGAACCAGAGTTTTAGAGACTTTTGAGGGCTTTCTCTTATTTTCAAGGCTTGATATGAAGAACGGAGGCTTAAGACTTGCAAACGAGGAGAGTATGAGTGGTAATGGACTCACATAGATTGAAGAATGTCAAGGTGAAAATTTTTGTGCAACATATTGCCCCTTAAAGTGAAAAGTCTGTAATAGATGAGGATATATTTTGTCATCTAAGAAGGGTGAAATACTTTATCATTTGAAGGATCGTCTTCTGGACACTCCATTCGGAACCTGTAAAAACATTCAATGTAAAATATATATATGTGAACATATCATCACTGAGGTAGGCATTCCCATGCTCAGATCAAAACTGACTAGAAAACTAACTAAACTTTTCTAATACAGTAATGATTTTGTAATACATCAAGAGTATAAACATATGTAGACACAGTATGGGCACAACCATCTATTTATGAATATTCCACTTTATAATGAATAACAAACTTCCTCGCAGCTTGGATGGTAGAAACTAGATCCAAGGTCTTGATTTCTACTTCCCAAACTAGTACGATTCTATCCATGTGAATGAATGTGTTGAAGTCGAACATGGTAGAAACCACTTGATTACCAGTCAATGATGTGAACTGTTAACAAGTGTGAGAGAAACCACCAGTAATGTCAATGGCTCTCAAATTACTCAGTACAATCCATGAAATGTGAAAATGATCTGATGTCAAACATGTTATAGAATCCTTTTATCAAAGGTCAATGATGTAACCTGCCGTCGAAGGCGAGAAACCTACCATTAGGGCATGTAGATTCTAAGGTACTGATGATTTCTAGATCATCTTTCTAGATAATGAGCTGAAGTCGATAGAAAGCGATCTGTCGTAGGGAAGTCCAGAACATGAAATCATAGATCAAGTTTTGAAGAAATATATTTGGCAAGGACTAGCTCAGGATGGTCAAAATGGATGATAGATATTTTGAAAATGAATGGTTTATTAGAACTGACCTCTTGAACACATAACGACACTGCAGATGGTTTGGTGACAATTGACCCATAGCTAATACCCAAAAATCGACTGAACTTTCAATATGGTTTGATTAACTGTTAGGCAAAGGATTTCACCACCCAGGTAAACAAAAGGTGTTGTGTTCAAGAGTGGTTAACTGCTTTCCTAAAACACAAAGTATAACAAATAGGCTCATTTTTCTCTCTTTTCCCCCACCATTTCTGGCAAGTACCTCTTTATTTTTGACAAGCTTGAGGAGGATAACATTTGCTTGGTTATCAGCTCATCCTTTGGATGACTCCAACTTAGTTTAAAATTTGAACCCTAAGAAGGAGTGGTTCATTCCTGTTTAAAATCGAAAAGGTCCTTTACTGTTAAATTTTAACGAGTCCAATATAGGAAAAACTCGGTGTTTTTCAATTTTAGGGAGTTAGAAGAAAAACTTAAGAAAACTCCATGGGTGTCCTTTTTCATAATTGTTTGTCCCCCAAGCCTAAAAAAGTATAAAATAATACTTGAGAGAATTGCTTGACCATTACGATCAAGGAGTACTTTTCATAATTAGTGGCACCGATCTCAAAAAGTAAAAATGTGATCGAAGACACGTCATTTTAAAACCAATGTCGAACTTGAAATGACAAAAGTCTGACGATATTTTCATGTTTATATGGTCAAAAAAGAGTTGTAAGTGGACAGCCTTTTTAATTCTATTTAACGAGTTAAAAGGGAAAAACTCAGCAATCTTTTCATATTTTACGAGTCAGAAAAGAGCTTAAAGAGGACTCCAATGTTTCGATTTTTCGTAAATTTTGGAAGTGTTGGAAATAATAATAAGAGGGGGGGTGAATCAGTATTATTAAATTCTTTTCCAATTCACACAAAAATTTGTATATGCTACTTCAGTTAGTGAAAATAGCATGTATACGCAACTCTGGTTAATGAAACTTGTGTATAACTTGCAAACTTATAATTTTAATTTATTCTTCAGATGTTGATCATTAATCTGTGTGTCAGAACCATATAAACAGTAACCAGGAATAGAAAAATAGAGTAGGCAGTCACACAAAAGAACACAAGATGTAAGGTGGCAACCCATTGTGGGTGAAAACCACCTGCTGCAATGTCTCTATCTTCTTTCAATTAGAAACTTCTTTTTACAATGATTTTGTACTGGTGCAGTCTTATACCAGTACAAAGGCTGCTATCTGCAGAAGGCTACAACCTTCTCTCATTCTCCAGCTTCACCTAGAAGGGAGCTACAAACCCCTTTAGCTCTTGTACTAGCTGAGGTACTAGTATGTAGGTTGCTACCTGCAGAAGGCTACAACCTTCTCTTTTCTTCCAGGGACCACATTTCATAAATTTTCAGACTAGATCCATGAATAACATCAATCAAACATCAATTATATCTACATCAATCAATCTCCTTTATACCAACCAATATAGAATCAACCAATCACTTCTCAGAATGCTGTAACCAGAAAACAATACTAATAACCAAATACCAATTCTGAACCCAGAACACTGCAGCAATAAACAAAAGTAGCTAAAGCATATTTCATGAGACATACGCTACCTCACCATGCATAAACCTGTGTACATACGCAAATGTATTAATGCCAACCAATGTATATGCTTCCTTCAGTTGTTGAACCTACGTGTATACGCTCCTATGCTGCACCGAACCTGCATATAGATATATAAAAGATAATTAAACCTTTTACTTGATCGGACATCAATTATACCCAGATTATCAGATTTATAGATCTAATCATATGCCAATTATAACAGATCAAAGGTTACAAATATACTATTATTCAAGCCTTAAAATCTTAATCAATCAATAGACTTATCCATATTTTAGTGCTCAGGTTCCTCCTTGGTTCAGATACAACACTACACCATAAACCAATCACCAGTATTCCAGCTCTTGCTCCTCTTAAGATATTCAACACTTAGTCGATACCCTTGCCAAATGATCTCCTTCCCTTTTTATAGTCTTAGGCCTTACTGAAACCATGGTCCAAAACCATTGAGAACCAATACTAGGGACTCAATACCTGGGTTCAATACTTTTGGATGCAATACCAAGGACGAAAACCATAGGTTCAAATATGTCGGACTAAATACCATGGACCAAACATAACTTTTCCCACATGTACGTGCTTTTCTTTGCATGAAAGTGCATGCATATGCATACGCACCTTTTGATCGGTGATCCCGCGTGTATATACGACTTTGTTAAGAGAAACCTGTGTATACCTCATTTTCTTTCATTCTGAGAGCTTGAATTGAGATCTTATATTTGAGTGAGTTTCCATCAAGGACAACGCCTGTGCCATAGTGCCAAATCTATGTCATAATTCCAACAATCACCCCCTTTGGACTTGATGGCAACCCTAAGTCACTCAAATTCATTCGCCCCCTTTGACATCAAGGGAAAAGGGTGGACCAAGATATTCTCTTCCTTGATATACATTCTGTTGTCCATGCTCCCCCTGAGTACATGCTGAAGTTTCTGATTGAGCTCCCCCTTTGCACATGGCAAGATTTAGCAATCCATCCATGCTCCCCCTAAGCACATGTAAAGTCTACAAAAGCATCACATGACTTTATACATACATTGCCAATGACCTTCCTAAAGACTCATACATACATCAATCTCTCAACCAAGTGGGGACTGATTTATCTACCCAACCAAGTGGGGATACACCAAGAATTTACACATGATAAAAAAAGAACATTACTTCATTCATCCCAGGCATAGTGGGGAAACCAAGATAGGCCGTTACATGACCTTGATAAGAAAAGAAATACATGACATAGAGAGAAATATCTATAGCAAGATTATGACAACAATTATCATCAACAGCATCTGTCAATCATCGTTCAGACTAGCAACCATGTTCTTACTCTGCACCTGTTCCACCTAAAATCCAAAGTACTGTGAATATTATAAGATAATGCCAACAATGCATTATTAGAAGAATATATGCTCCCCATGAACCTGTGCTAGATGGTCTCTATAAGACCCATATCAGACTCTTTTCATCATAAGCTCGACCCACTGTTTATCTTCAAACCAACATATACGTGACTATATCTTCATAAACTGGCATATGTACACGGATCCCCCGCATGAAACTCATGTACAACCACTTTTCTCTGAAACAGATAAGATTCAATAGAAAGATGATGCATCAACTACCCCGAGCTTCTGTTTAAGGTATTCAAATGTCTCCCTGGGCAGTGATTTGGTGAGTATATCTGCAACTTGTTCCTTAGAGGGAACATACTCCAATTTGACCTTTTTTCAAGCACTTCTTCCTGGAGAAAATGGTACTTGATCGGTATGTGCTTAGTCTTTGAATGCATGACAGGATTTTTCATAATACTGATTGCACTTGTATTATCACAAAAAATGGAGATAGGTGGAGTACAAGTGATTTGAAGATCTTACAATGTTTTCATCATCCGAAGGAGTTGTGTGTAGAAAGATGCAGCAGCTACGTATTCTACTTCTGCTGTAGATAATGCAATGGAACTTTGTTTCTTGCTCAGCCAAGATACTAATCTAGGACCCATGAGGAATGCACCACCACTAGTGCTTTTCCTGTCATCCACGCTTCCTGCCAAATCTGCATCTGTATATGCATGAAGTGTGAGATCTGAACCTCTAGGATACCATAAGCCATAGTTTTGAGTTTCTTGAAGATATTTGAAAATTCTCTTAACTGCCTGAAGATGAGTTTCCTTTGGATTTCCCTGAAACCTTCCAACTATCCCTACTGCATGCAGAATGTCTAGTCAGATACCTATTAGATAGAGCAGACTACCAACCATGGATCTATAGGTTGGTTGATGTACAACTACTGATTCATCATTTGCACTGAGGCTACATCCTGTTGCCATAGGGGTACATACTGGTTTCGAATCCTCCATCCCATATTTCTTGAAGATCTACTTGAGATACTTGTTTTGTGATAGAAAAATACCGTCTTTGTTTTGTTGAACTTGTAAACCAAGAAAATATGTGAGCTCACCAAGCAGAGACATTTCAAATTATTTTTGCATCACCAAGGCAAAGTTTTTACTCATGTCTTCCTCATTTCTACTGAAAATGATATCATAAACATACACAAAAAGTATTAGCAATTTATCCTTGTCAATTTTTATATATAGATTGCTATCTTTTGATCCTTTTGAAAGACCTTGTTGATGAAGGTACTTATCCAACCGATAAGACCAAGCCCTTGGAGCCTATTTAAGGCCATAGAGATCCTTTTTGAGTCTACATACAAGTTTTGGATCATTTCCAAGGATAAACCCATCTGGTTTCTCAATATATACTTCTTCATCCAAGTCTCCATTCAGAAAGGAAGATTTCACATCCATTTGTAATACTTTGAACTTCTAAAAGCTAGAGAGAGCAAGGAACATTCTTATAGCCTCAAGTTTAGCAACTGGTGCAAAAGTTTCTTCAAAGTCTATACCTTCTTTTTGTGCATACTCTTTACAAACAAGTCTTGCCTTGTGTCTAACCACATCTCCATTTTCATTCAGATTATTTTTTAAAATCCATTTTGTCCCTATGACATTCTTATCTTTTGGTCTAGGAACCAACTCCCAAGTGTTATTCTTTTCAATCTGTTCAAGTTCTTCCTCCATGGCCTTGACCCAACATTCATATTTGCATGCCTATTTTACATTTTATGGTTCGGTGGAGGAGAGCAATGCTAGATAGCTTGAAGCTTCTGAAATGGTTCTTCTTATTTGTACACCTGCCTCTTTCTGCCCCAAAATTTGAGTTTCTGGATGATTCTTCTAAACGTATATGGATGGAGTCTTTTATTCTATCCTTATATGTTCTTCTGGTGCCTCATGAGTTTCTTCTTCATCATGAATTTGATTTGATGTTGAAGGATGTTCCTCATCATCTTTGAGATCTTCAAATTTTACTTGCCTAGGAGTGTTTCCTTCTTCATCAACCACTACATCAATACTTTCAACAATTTTTCCAAGTCTTTTATTGTAACACTTATATGCTTTGCTGGTGGGGAGAGTAGCCAAGTAGAATGCCTTCATCTGCTCTAAGTTCAAACTTGCCAAGATTTTCATCAGTATTTTTAATGTAGCATTTGCTTCCAAAAATTTTGAAGTATTTTACCGTGGGAGTCTTACGATAACAAAGTTCATGAGGAGTCTGAGTGTTGTTTACCCGGATGTTTGTCTTGTTAAGAATAGTAACTGTAGCAAATGCGTCTTCACCCCAGAAGGTTGCGGGAGTTCCAGATTCATCAAGCATGGAAAGAGCCATTTGTTGAACCATTATATTCATCCTTTCCACTAATCCATTTTGTTGAGGAGTCCTTGCAGCAGAAAATTCCCTTCATATTCCATGTTCTCCACAAAAATTGAAAAATTCATCTGAGGTAAATTCCCCTCCTCGATCAAACCTGAGGCATTTGATTCTGTGATTTGATTCATTTTCCACGAAGGCTTTGAATGATTTGAACTTTTCGAAAGCTTCATCGTTATGCTTCATAAGTCCTATCCAGCACATCCTGGAAAAATCATCAATGAACAATATAAAGTATTCTTCTCCTCAAGGTGACATTTTCCTAGTTGGACCACATACATCAGTATGGAAAAGTTCAAGTGGCCTGCTAGCTGATCCTTCCTTCTTAGGGAAATTAGTTCTGGTTTGCTTACCAAATTGGCATGATTTGCATATTGTATTGTCTGGAATTCTGATGTCAGGAAGATCACGAACCGCCTGATATTTGCATGCTTTCCTTTTTTGAGAGAAGCTTAGATGCCCCAATCTTCTGTGCTATAGCCAACGTTCATCTTTCTTGCTTAAATAACATTGTTGTTGTCCTCCCTTTAGTATGTATAAATTATTTTGAGTTCTTATGCCTTTGATCACTATTTCTCCTGTATCGAGCTCATGAACAATACATCCATTTTATCGAAAAATTACCTCATTTCCTTGATCACACATATAACTAACACTTAATAGATTATGCTTTAAGCCATCAACATACATAACATTTCCAGCTTTAACTTTTTCACTCAAACGAACAAAACCTTTACCTTTTATGAATGCAGGGGTGTCATTTCCAAATGAGACCTTCTTTTCCTTTTCTAAGGTAGTATATGACTAAAGTTTTTCTTTATCACCTGTCATATGTTTCGAGCATCCACTGTCAATGTACCATTGACTTTCCTATCCTTATGCATATAAGGCTATACCACATCTTTCTGGTTGTGGCTCTTTCTTCCTCCATGTTTTGGGACTCAATGAAGCTTGCTCCTTCTGAGTTGTTTGCCGAAACCTATTCCTGCATTCAGAATCTTCATGACCGAAGTTGTTACAAATAGAAAATTCTATTTCATTTTCAAGAGAAGAAAAGTTATTGCAGGTTCTTTTCATGATCCCAATCATACTCCTTTGTTTTTGAGCTTCTCTAGTCATGATGGTCTTGTAGGCAACACATTGAGCAGCTCTGTGACCAAAGTTATGACAAGAGAAACATTGGCCATTGAAGAAATTTGTACGATTATCAAACCTACCGACCAAATGATTGTAGTTTCCATAGACATCCCTTCTTGAGGAAAATTGAGAATGATTTACCTGTGGTTGGTTGTAGCTTTTGTTCATCCTTGAAGTAGATTTCCCTTGATTTACTTGGTAATCTTTGTTCATTCTTGAAGTAAATTGTCCTTGATTTACCTGGTGATCTGTATTATGGTTTTGTTGTCAATTGTCGACCCGTTCACTTTCCTTTGCAGCATCAAGATAACTTTTGGAGGTAGATGGCTTCTGTGCTTGAGATGCTTCTTTAGTATATCCAAGACCTGTCTCAATTAGAGGAGAATGCTGCACTTTCATAATCTCATCTGAAGTTTCAGATTGATCATGTCGAGGAGCCTTCAAGGGGATTGAGCTTTGTTACTCTACCCTTGTGCGTAGATCAGATCGTAGCTATTCCCCCAGTTGTATTTGTTACTGTTGGTAACCTTAGTGTCCATAAACTCAAGATTATTTCCTAAGGTGACGGTGAAGGACGGGTCTCATTGTACCTAGAGTAGACATCGAATAGACTCAGTTGGACTCTCTGGGGGGTTCTCTTCACTCGAGACGGTTTTGTGAAGAAACTGTGCCAGTCTGTTTCATTAAGCAGGTTGTCGGGGTAACTGTTCCAACCGCCCTTTCTGTATTAAATTCTACGACGTTGGATTTCATCACCAAGTAGTGCTTTTGGTACGGAAAGTTACTATTTCTATGTGGTTTGAACTCTTAGATTTTTTAGGCGTGTGATTCGATTGTTTGTTTCTTTAGAGACTTTAGGTGGATTTATTGAAATTTTTCTTTGTTTGCATGTGGGTAGTTAAATATTTAATCGTGGATTAATTACCGAGACAATGTCGTAGACTTCAGGGGAAACCTCCCGAGTATACACCAAGCCATCTTGAAGGGCTACGAGCTCTTGTATTAGCTAGTGACAGTAGAGTTGGGTCACCAGAAGCTGGAGAGTCTTCCTTAATTATTCATCCTAATTATCAAGTACAGACAATGGAGTATATTTCTAATCCAATTTCACTTTCCAAAGTTACTGGTAGTTTTTCTCCTACTAGTGAATTAGTTGAAGAACCTGAAATTTCTGAGCCTGAAACTGAACCTGCTCCTACTCCATCTTCAGGATTTGCTTCTCTAACTTCTAGTGGTCCTGGTTCACCCAAGGTAGGAAGTATCATTACCCTAAATCTTCCTTTTGGACTCATTTCTTTTATACATGGGGGACATTTGCTTATTGTAGACTACCTTTTGGATTGAAGAATGTTGGAGCAACTTTTCAAAGGGCTATGTCTTACACATTTCATTACATCAAGAACATTGTGCAGCCTTATCTCAATGATTTACCTACCCATTCATTACGTAGTGACAATCATCTCATTCATTTACAAGCAATCTTTATGAGATGTAGGCATTATCGAATTAGACTGAATCCACACAAATGTGTTTTCTGTATAGAAATGAGTCATTTACTGGGATTTGTCATTTCAAAAGCTGTAATTCGAGTCAATCCCTCGAAGGTTGAAGCTATTGTCAAATTACCTCCTCCTTTGACTCCTCACCAACTCTAAAGTTTGCAAGGGAAAGCAAATTTTTTACGTCATTTCCTTCCTAACTACGCCGAGATAATGGAAGGTTTTACCAGGTTGTTGAAACAGAATACTCCATTCTTTTGGGATGAGATAGCTAACAAATCTTTTGATGAACTTAAACACGCATTGACCCATGCACCGTTATTGCATCCTCCCAACTACGACCAGGATTACTTTTTGTACCTCATCGCTTCTCATTCCACCATTAGGATGGTTTTAGTTTAGGAATATGAATTCACTAGTGAACATGTGATTTACTTTCTTAGTTGAACCCTAAATCCGACTGAGCTTAAATATTCGCATGTGGAGAAATTGGCCTTGGTGACTGTTCAAGCTGTCGAAAGATTTCGTCACTACATCTTATTACGCAAAACCATAGTAATTTTAGACTGTAACCCTATGATGTATATCTTGACCAAACAATTGCTAGGGGGAAATTATTCCAAAAGGATAGTTATCCTGTAAGAATTTGACTTGGAGTTTGAAAAATACAAGGTAAAGAAATCTTTGGTTTTTGCGGAACTGATGTGTGATTTCTTGTGTACTGATACTGAAACTGTGGTAGAAGAACCCATTGTGGGCGAATCCTTGTTTCTTATCAGTACTCATGATCCATGGTATGGAGATATTATTGTTTATCTCCAAACCCAATCTTTTCGACCTGAAATCTCATGATATCAGTGATGGAAAATATGTTTCCAATCCCAACAATACAATATTATTGGAGATACACTCTATCGTCGTGGGGCAGATTCTGTTTTCTGACATTGTCTAACTCATGAAGAAGATGAAAAGGTTCTGAATGACTGTCACTTTGGAACATGTGGTGGTCATATGTCTGGGTATGTAACATCCCAAAAGATACTGTGCACTGGTTATTTCTGGCCATCCTTATTCAAATATTGTATCTATGCAGTCTGGAAATGCCACAATTGTCAAAATTTTTATTGTAAGATGCATAATCCATCGGCTCCTCTCCACCCTATAATTGTCGTCGGTCCTTTTGCAAAGTGGGGTATCAACTTTATTACATGTAACCCTCACTTAGCCGGGGACCATGCGTATATCATCCTTCGGTAGATTACTTTACTAAGTGGGTCGAGGCAATGCCTAAATTTTCGGCAGACGGCAAAACTGCTGCAATTTTTATTTTCAATCATATAATTGCTATATTTGGTGTTCCTCAAGCTATAATTACTAATCATGGGAGTCATTTTCGAAACATCATGATGACTGAATTGACAGATCAACTTGGCCTGCGTCACAATAGTTCTACTCCATATTATTGTTATCGGGAATAGTGTCCACTCGGATGCTGTTATTCCCACTAAGACTGGTAGCTATCATAGAAACAAGCAAGTAATGTCTACTTTAGTTTTCCTTTATGAAAATAGACAAGAGGGGAACCAAGGAGACCAACCTTATTCTTGCGCTTGATTTCCTCTCCTTCCTGATAAAGCTTTGCCGCTTCTGCTTCATCTTCCAAGCTTCAAAGAGAACCTGTGGAATCACAACAACATACTACTATCGAAGAACAAAGATCTATATTCATAAATAACATAGGACTAGATGTGTGTTAACCATACAAATGCATATATAAGTAAACATACAAGAATATGGAGGAAAACTGGAATAGCTTTATTAAGATAAAAAGTAGTAAGAGGATTACAACCATATGTTCTAACCCAGCATCATCCTCCAGCTAGAAAGCCCTTCTTCACCTCAAGT
>APFE031584979.1:0-15193 GCA_000404065.3 Pinus taeda | reverse complement strand
AAATAGGAAACTGAAAAGTCAAGAGTGCCCTGTTCCTATCCACATGACAAACTAGATTGCTGGAGATAATGTGTGATGAGGCTTTGTCTGGTATGTCTGGAACCCTAAGAGGAGAGCCACCTGCCTTGCAGTTACAGAAGCTAAGAACGAGCTTGCTTCTGCAACCAATAGACCGCCAAAGCTTACTATACTCTGTAAAACTTAAAGAGTCCACTCCTCTGCTCATGCCACTACTGGGTTGTCAGTATTACCTTCCAGGTTCCTGTTTCTGAACAACAACCTATCTTCTTCTTCTTGGTCATGGCATTTTTCCTTGAGATCCAGATCAGTTAGCTCTTGCCAATTCGTTGCAAATTTTTCCTTTGCGCAATTCACTCCTTGATTGGCCAGGAGGTCCGCCAACTTGTTGGTTGTCCTTCGAACATGTTTGAAAGTGATGGTACGGAGGCCTTGAAGGTGGTTGTGGATCCTTTGAAAGATCAGATTGAGCCTCCAGTTCTTAGAGACCTTATCTGGAGCAGTACCCCAGATGATCTTCTTGATTGAGTTGATGAGTATCTCAGAATCTGCTTCCACAATCACATTGTGTCGATTCTCTAGGAGAAAATATTCTAAACAATGTTCCATAGTCATAACTTCTGCCATATTGTTGGTGGCTTTTCCAATATGGCCATGGAATATAAACAAGAAATTCCCTTTTTCATCCCTTAAAACTCCGCCATGACCCGCAGTACCCGGGTTGCCCTTTGAGGCTCTGTCAATGTTGAACTTTAAAAATCCTTGGGGAGGAGGTTGCCAAAATTCAAGCTCTGAGTCTTTTAAATGATTCTTCCCTCGCAGGCTTTGAGGAATCAACTTTTTAAGCCCAATCTGGCAGAGAATCCTCCACTCAGAAGCTGATGGAGGATTCACAAGAGGATTTCAGACAATGGAGCTTACAGTCTCTTGTAGTTGAATTAGGATATGATTATGGAGGTACAGGAGCTGCTTTCCCCCCTTGAATATCCTGTTATTTCTTTCCTTCCATGTGTTCCAGATTATGAAGCCTGGAGTTAGAGCCCAGGCAATGCTAAGAACTTCATTATTCTTGAAATTGCTTCTCCAATTGTTCAGGGTGTTGGTAATGCTTCCAACATCTCTGTCTGACTGCTGGAATATGGAGGCAAAAGACTCCCACAGCTTGGACGGAAAGGAGCAGTTGTTGAGAATATGCTCCATTGTTTCCTCATGCATTTCACAAAGCTAGCACCTGGAGGGCCCCAGAATACCTCTTTTCCTAATGTTGTCCCAAGTCAAAATTTTCCTGTGTTGCACCAGCCATGTGAAGAGTTTAATTTTCATCCAACCTTGTTGTCTCCATAGTCTTTTCCAAGCTATATCTGGAGCCTGGGAAGCCAAACCAAGGAGAATTTATTTTGCCTCCTTAAGGTTATAGGCGCCCTCATTGTTATTGCCCCACCTTAGCTGGTCATTCCCTTCAGAGACTAAGATTTTCCTTCTATCTAACTCTTGCATTATTATATTAGCTTTGTCTTTTAAGGGGTTGTCATTACTAAGACCCAAAGTCCTGCATTGTCTCCACTTTCCTGCATTGTTGGTTTGATCCCAAACATCCTTAACTTTGATTAAGCCTTTAGCGTCTGTCTCTGCCTTTAGTTCCTTTAATTCTTGTTTTAACAGAATGGGTTCCTGTTGCCATCTGTCCTCCCAAAACAGAGCTAAATTTCCCTCTCTAATTTCCCAGAAGCCATTATGTTGAACTAGACATCTATTGTCCTAGGCCTTGTTCCATGTGTGTGATCCTTTAATATTACCATCCATTCTTATATGAACCTCACTAGGCCATGTACTGGCATATTTTTCTTTCCAAATCGTAGCCCATTGAGCCTTTGGTTCTTTTAGCCAGCGCCACCATAATTTATCCCCTAGAGCTTTGCTTAGAATTTCAGGATCATCTAATCCTAGTCCTCCATAATTTCTGGGTTTACAGATTTTATCCCAAGCTACCAAGGCCCATTTTTTCTTTACTTCCCCCTTTCCCCAGATGAAGTTTCTTTGAATGTTTCTAATAAGCTACAGAACACTTTTGGGAGCTGGGAGAACATAAAGCATAAAAACTGGAATTTCTTATAGAATAACCTTTGTGAGTACTAATCTGCCTGCCAGGTTTAAGTGTCTAATCGTCCATTTTCTGATTTTGTCTTGTAGTTTGTTGATGATAGGGTCCCAGATGCTTTTGAGAAGCGGCTTAGAAGTAAGAGGTATCCCCAAATATTTTGAGGGAAGAGAATCTCTTTAAAAGCCCAGAATTTTGGTAATGTTATTTTGAATGGCAATATTAGTATTAAAGAAAAATATCTTGGATGTGGTGAGATTAACTTCCATACCTGAAGCCTTGGCAAATTCATTTAGAATCTGTTTGAATGCATGAGCTTCTTTGACTGTAGGGATTCCTTGCAACATCGTGTCATCCACAAAATATTGATGCGTCCACGCCTGGCCCCTGTCAGAAAGTTGGAGACCTTTGATCTTTCCAACTTCTTTGGCATGATTGATAGATCGTCCCAGTCCTTCCATCATAAGGATGAAGAGGAAGGGAGAGAGTGGGTCCCCTTGTCTGAGGCCTCTGGAGGGAAGAAATGTTTCAAAGGGGGAGCCATTGACCAGAATAGAGAAACTTGAGGAAGTAACCAGGGCCAAGATCCATCTTACCCAATTGTGATCAAACCCAAAGGCAATAAGTATTTTCCTGATATAGTTCCAGCTTAGTTTATCATAGGCTTTAGCAATGTCCAATTGCATGATCATACCATCCTTTCGGTTGATAGTCAGAGAATGAACCACCTCGTGAGCTTGAAAAACATTGTTGAGAATTTGCCTACCTTCAACATAACCGGCTTGTTCCACAGAAACCAGAGATGGAAGGAGAGGTTTTAGTTTGTTGGCCACCACTTTTGAAATTATATTGTAGACCACATTACATGAAGCTATTGGTCTAAACTTGTCCGGAGTCTGAGCAGTCTCCTGCTTGGGGATAAGAGAAATGAAAGAAGTGTTTAGTGATTTCAGAATAGTTTTATTCATTCTGGAATATTCTACCACATTTAAAATATCCTTTTTAATAATGCTCCAGTAGGCTTTGAAGAAATCAACGTTGAAATTGTTTGGGCCCGGTGCTTTACCATTTTGCATCTCTGTGAGCACCTCGCTGACTTCCTCCTCGGTTACTAGCTTGTTGAGGTTGAAATTGTCCTCATTGGACACCAGCCTAGGAATGTGTCTTGTGAAGTTTCTGATGGAATTCTCTCCGTTATAGCAAGTTTCTTTGGCAATGCCTTGAAAGTGCTTGAAAAAAACTTTTTCAATTTCAGCATGAGAGTTGTTAAGGATGCCTCTCTCATCCTTGATCACTGAAATTCTGTTATGAACTCTGTTCGCCATTGTGGATCTATGGAAGAAGCTAGTGTTTCTTTCTCCCTCTTTCAGCCATTGAACCCTTGATTTTTGCCTCCAAAATATTTCCTCTTGTTTGCACAAATCCTCCCATTCTTGATGGTATTTGGTGACCTACTCATTCCTGTTTTCATCAAAGCCTTTTGTGATAAGGGCTTGGTTGAGTTCTTGCATTTTTCCTTCTACGGCTTTTTTGGCAGTAAAAATGTTGCCATGTTCATTCTTGTTCCAATCCTTGAGCTTAAGCTTAATGTGTTTTAGTCTTTTTTGAAGAAGGAACATATTGGTGCCTTGGATATTCAAATCTTCTACCCACCATTTAGCAATATTACTGTGGAAATTTGGATGAGAGAGCCAGATGTTTTCGAAGTGAAAAGGTCTATTTCTTGGAGTACCAATACTTTTCACCTCCAAATAAATCGGCCAGTGGTCAGATCCTCTGAAGGGTAGGATTCTTGCTGAGATTTCCTTATTATTGGGCATAAGATCCTCAGATATCATGAATCTGTCCAGTTTTGAAGCCACCTGAGACTCTCCTCCTCTTTTGTTGTTCCAAGTAAAAATTCCATTACTGGTTGTAATGTCCACTAACTTCATAATGTCTGTGAAAGACTGAAACCTCAGAGAGTCTTGACGTTGAATTCTAGTTCCACCTTTTTTCTCTGAAAGTGATTTAATCATGTTAAAATCCCCTCCCAATATCCATGGCTTACCTGCATGTCTATCCCTTAGTTCCTCTAGAGAATCAAGAAACTTTTGTTTTCCTTCCAATCTTTGGGGTCCATACACATTGGTGATTAGATAAGTTTCTTTATCTCCGATAGGCTGGATAACCACAGAAATATAATCTCTAGATGCTTCAGCATCTAAAATTTCTATTTTCTTAGGGTTCCAAAGGGTGAGAATACCTCCTGCTGTATTCTCTGCTTTGACTTCCAGAAACTCATAATTATTGAGCCACTTGCTGTGAATCTCTTTTAATTTATGAATGGAACATTTAGTTTCCTGAATGAAGATCACATCCGGAACTACTTGTTTCATTCTGTTACTAATCAGTCTATGTTTCCTTTTACTACCAAGACCTCTAATATTCTAAGAAGTAAACTTCATTATTAAAGATTAGTGAAGGAGTAGCTGGTTAGATCTTTCAACTTACCAGAGTCTATCATTAGCTTTCCACATTCCATTAATAGCTCGTTCTGCTTTTTCCTGCCTCTTCTTTTTCCTGGGTTTCTGGGTGCTAATACAGGTATGGGTCTTACCGTTTTTACCCCCTCATTACTTTGCTTTTCCTTGCTCCTCTACCTCTCTGGTCCTATGTTTTGGGTTTTCCATAGATATAGATGTTGGAATTTATTGAACTCCTCTGGAGATAAAGAGTCAATCCCTTCTTTAGTTGAATCAAGAAATCTTCCAAGTCAAGATTCGCTTTCTCAAGAATCTCCTGAAGTTCCTGGTCCTCCGTTTCCATCTCACTAGGGGACATCTCCTAATCCATTTCTATTTCAGCATCACTCAGCATCGCTTCTATCTACAGAATCTTATCTGGTGTTTGTTCCTTTTCCTCTACTTTCTTTTCTTCCGTTAATTCTTCCCCTTTCGTCTGTTTTGCTGTGTAGTCTTCTTCTTCCACTTCCAAGACTCGGAACCTGTTTTGGCTGGTTTGTGGACCTTCCTATTTCTGTGCTTTTATTCCCTTCTTGTTTCCCTTTCCTTTGTATGTCATTTTCTGAAAGCCTTCGGAGTCTTTCATAGCATTAGCTTTACTCTTATTCTCTGTTCTGGTTAGAGGGAAATCCCTGAACAGGTGTCCATGTTCATGACATTTGCAACATCTGAACGAAATATGTTCGTAGTCTATGGTTTGAACCCATTCTTCATCATGAACTTCCAAGATGATCTCATCTGGAAGAGCTCCAGAGAGATCCATCTCCACACAAATCTAAGCAAAGGAAGTATACTTTCCTCTCCTAGTGGCTTTAGAAGCTTTAACAAACCGACCTAGCTTATTTCCTATGGATGTTAATGATTCTGTTTGCTAATAATCAAGTGGAAGAGAATAGAGGCTTACCCAAACCGGGACTGAATTAAAGGTCTCACGTTCTGGGACAAAATTCATGATCCAAGGTCGCATATAGAGACCTGTAGCAGCAAAGAAGTATGGCCCACATTCAAAAAGTTTATCCTTGTCTTCGATATTTGCAAAAACCACAGTAAAAAAATCCCTTTGATCCTAGGTGTAGGTCAATGTTTCCTTTTGGTTTCCAGTGGTATCTTATCCACATTTGTAAGGCTTTTTCAGTGGGCCATACCCCCATGAATTTGCAGGTGATTGCATAGGTTTGCATGTATTACCTGTGCTCCTGCAGAGTAGGGTCATTTAACGTGACTCTGGGAGTTACTGCAGCTTTGGGCTTACATGGGCCCATGTGTGCTTTGATTTTTGTTCTCTGTTCCTTGTCTTCTTCCTCATTTTCTTTAATATCACTTTTCTCCTTGGATTCCTGCCCGTTTTGTTCCTCTTCACTGTACTTATTCCTTCCTGTTGAAGTTCCTTTGTCATTTTCCATGGGTTTTTTTCCTTTGCTGTTCACGGCTTGCTTGAAGGAGGGAGTGGAGCTCCCTCCTCTACGCCCCTCCATAGATCTCTGCCTCCACGGCAACTCTGAAACCCTATTATTTTTCCTGCCTTCGCCTCTCCCTATCGCTTCTCAGTCAACAATTAAAATGATCCTTTCCCTAAAGATTATTGATAAAACCGACATGTTTCAGATATCAACTTGTCGATCCTTTGGCATTTTCACAATCTTCCTAAGAAAACAATAAAATATTTTTATATTGATATATGAAAACTAAATATAACAAAATTTATATTAATAAATGAATGCTTTGTAGTAATATATACATATAATTCTAGAAAAGCATTTTAATTAAGAATACTATTTTTTTAATTATTATTTTTTCTTGTTGTATGTTTTTTCTATTACAAGTCTGATAGGTCTCATTGACTATTGCTCTAGAAATGCTTCATGTAGTTTAAATATAACTTGGTTCTTGGAATCATTGGATTGATTTCTATATTGTAAGTGGAAAGTATGTCTATATGTTCGTTGCACTATATACCTCATAGTTTTGTAAAAGCTTTTACCCCTGTCTTTAACCTCCATCACCACTCTAGATGAGCTAAGGGCCAATTCATCGTCATTTACATGTTCTATAATTTTATTTTCCTTAGAACAAAACTATTTTCCTTCATCGTTGGTCCCTGTAGAACATTAAACATATGTGAATTAAGAGGTAGTTTAAAACATGTTATCTAATATTCTTAAGTATATGATTTAATGAAAATTAAAAAAAAAAAAAACTCATATTGAATAGTATTTTTTCGTTCACCTGATTCATTGTTTTGAAAATTTTCCATCAAAAATCTTATCAGGTTTCTTCATTACACTTAGATAAGAAAGAATCTTAGATAAGAAAGAATCTTATCGGGTTTCTTCATTTTGTGGCTCTGCATGAAACACACTAACCAATACATATTAGTTAAACTTATTATAATTTAAACATATTAATTTTGCAAAGAATTTACAAAGAACTTGCATTTTCTGTTTTTTTTTTCGATGTGTTATCGTTGCGTAGATAAGTATTTTTATTACTTAACCTATTATCAGAATTTTTTTTTTATCAATATACAACCTATACCGTTCAATACAGAAGCCATTAAATATATTTTATAAATACATCACATAATTGTCAACCAAAAAGAGGTCTGGTGACCGGTGCACTTTTGTGCATAAACAAACTGACACATTTAATTGTTGACCAACGACAACGAAAAATATTATTTTTAAATAACTTTAAATTATGATGGTGTGATATGTAATGATAAAAGCACCGCCATCACAGTAAAAAAACGAAAACATAAAAAATAAATACAAGTTTTTTGGATTTAGTGGTGTTATTTGTCATAGGTGCACCAATGCATTATATTACACAGGGAGCACCGATAGATCTGATTCAATAAGTGGTCCCCCCTGCTTTACATGTCAAATTCCTTATATATAGTAACACAAACCCATTAAATGTAAAATTCCTAAAATGAAAATCTCTAATTGTGAAGTGGTAGAGGGACTTAAACCCTAAGGTGAAATTTGTAGTCACATAAGAAAGAAGAAGCAAGGGTTTAAAATAAGTATTAAATCTTTTTGTTTTTTGTTTTGTTTTGTTTTTTTGTTTTTGTTTTGTTTTTTTTTGAATTTTAATGAAATCTCAATTAGAAAGGAAATTGTCAAAAAAATTATTAGTAAAATAAAATGTAAATTTTTTACTATGCAGGTTTGTTTTTTTGTTTTTTTGTTTTTTTTTTTTTCTAAATCTTAATTAAATCTAACAAAAAATGATTTTTTTTATCAGTAAAATCAACATTATAATTTAAATTTTTACTATGCAGGGTTTTGAGTGAATCACCATTTCTGTCAAATTATGATCTTCTGAATATTTCTGTTGTTCCAAAGTACTCTGCTACTCCACAATGCTTTAAAAAATCAATTACCGCTCATTTTTCAATTTGAAAAAAAACAAAGTCATGTTCCTTTTTTTTCAATTTCTTGGAACATCAATGTGTTTCTTAGTAAAAAAACACGGATGTGTTTACTAGTAATGCACACTAATTAAGATAAATTATTGGTGTGCTAGTTTTTTTAATGCACATATATGATAAATTTATTTATTTGTTTATTTTATTTTTGAAATCCAGGAAACTGGTGCGGTTATTATTTTAATGCCTCAGTGTAGTTATTATTTAAACACATCGATGCGATTAGTTTTACAAGGGAATTAATATGATTTAAAATTTATCTGATTTTTTATTTTCACATAGAATGAAATATTCATCTCAAATTATCCTTTAGGATGCATACACATGCGTTACAATAGTTCATAGTATACATTTTTTGTTTAAAGTTTCCTTATTTGTAGAAAAATGGCTTGAGAACTATATTAAAATTCAGATTGTGGTATCGTTCTCGAAATTAATTTTAGGTATATACACAAATTTTTTTTGTTGATTTTGTTCAAATGCAGGGAAAAAGTCTCATAATATCAAATGACAAATTCTTCAAATTCTAGCTCATCCCATATTTCTCAAATCCTTCATGGAGTTCTCCCTTTCCATCTCCAGTAAGTTCAGATTTTATTTATGTTTTGATCATCTGATTGATTTCTTTTTATCTATATCAATTGGAATAAAAATGAATTTAAATTTGTAGGATCCTAATTCATAATCAAGTTCAGATGCATAAAATATTCAACCAATTCAAAAAATTTGGAAGATCTTACCAGGAGAAACATACCAAAAGCAATTGGTAGACGAAAATGGACAACGTCTTTACCCTGCCAATTGTAACATGCTATATTCCAGCTATAATCCTGGGTCAATGATGGTAATAATTGTTTGGTGTAATGTAATTTCAACAAATCAATTGCATTATGATTACTACTATCATTGATGTACTAATGTTAAATATTTTTTGAAATTAGGATTCTAGTGATGATGAATGACCCACCTTCCAACTTCTGGTGCACCCCACTACAATGTCAAATCGAGTGAAGGTTACATTAAGAGAAAAACTCAGAGAGGAAGCTGATGCAGGGTTAACCCTGCTTTCACACACAGTATGCATGTCTTATGCATATATCTAATCTGTCCAAGGAATTTTAACTCACTAAGGAGTCAAATCTTTAATTCTTAAGGTTTAAGGCCTCTTTCTTAAACTCTTTAGAATGATCTATAGACTAACAAAGTCTACCATTAATCCACCCTTTCCTTTATATTGAAACTCATTCTCCATCTATCGGGACTTAATCACCCCTCTAAACCTTCGTTAACCTTTTGTTAACCCAAATATATATATATCCGCACATTAAACTAAATCCCACTCATTCCTTTGGACTTACACAAGAAATCCTTCATATCGCGCTATTTTTCTTTATAAACCATTTGCAAAGGAAATACCCACAAAACATACCTTTTCGCTTTAATACGGCCTCTGTAAAAATACCGAGGTTCCCTTTATCGCTATCGCTAATTGCTCCTCCACGGGTTTCATTAACACAGGTTCTATCGCATCTGATATGTGATAACGCAATATCAGATTTCAAATATCATTAACTATGCCATATAACTTATCGGGTCCGCATATCACCTTTCCACAGCGCTGCACTCTGATATCCGAAACCCCAATTGTCGATCGCGCTTTATCTCTATCGGTGTATTGGCCCATCGCACATCGCTATCGAAACATCCATTACCACCAGCCCTTTGACCTCTCCGATATCCAATTTGTGATTAAATCGCGACCGTCGATCTGGTTACGATCCAACGGTCCACGATTAATCGAAAGTCACTCATCGCAACTGTCCAATGCCCAATTCCGATATCTCCATAGGATTTCTTCCGATGTGACTTAATCTTGGCCATTGATCATAAATATCCAACGACTACTGTGCGTCGATACTTCATTTCTTCGCTCTTCTACTTTACTTGGGTTTTTTTCGCCATTTTCAATGTTTTCTATGGTTTCGAGTTTCTTCAATGATTCTGGTCTTCCGCTGTTCCGCTGTGACTCCCTCCTGAGCTTAAAATCTGTGAATTCTTAAATCACTGTCATTCTAGAGCATTAATTTGATCCTTCGAATGGATCGATGGCCCGTTACGAGCCTCTGTCTCATCTCTCTTCCTTTCTGTGCATTCGCTGAACTCTGCCTGCATATATAGATTATGCAAACCTCTGATTCATTGTAATTTATCATTCGATATTCGAAACACACATTTATATAGGTTCAAATCAATCCCTGTATAAATATAAACACATAACAATGGTTACATATCGAGACTCTGTCTCTCTGGCTTGATCTTCTGATTACAATGGCCTCTGGGTACAATCTCTACTTTTAGGCTTACAATCAAACCTATCTCACCTATCTATCTAGCCTCTAACTTTCTAACCTATGTCTTTGCCTTTTAGGCTTACATTTATACAAAGGGATTCTAAAACCAATTCCTAGTTTAGATCCATAGATTCCTCAACAAAATCCTGAAATCTCTTCCTCATCCCTATGGATCCTCTTTAATCCATAAAATCATGAACTAACTCCTAATATGAGTTTTACAATTAATTCTCAAATCCTCTCTCCTACATTCGAGAATATTTACAAATATGCCTCACAATATTCAATTAAATCCTATTCTCATTATAATCACTCAAAAGCCTAAATAATTACATTAATTCACACTTAGAAGACCAACTCCCTTGGAAACACAATACCCCTATTTCTACTAAAATACAATGATTTTCCTTGAGCTGAATGCTCCTGCATCCGACTCCCAAATTAGAAAATTTTCATGATCTCCTGATCATGTGTGTTCATAAGTTGATATAAAACCTCCAGGGTCCCATACTTTAGTTTGTAGCTGCCCAAATGATTTGCTCCTTTGCTGATGTTGTAAGTCTGCTATCTTCTGTTTCAGCTTCCTCTCCTTGTTAATCAGGTTCATACTCTGATTGATCATGCTTCCTGCTGCTATCATTCTCCTCCATATGGACTGTTTCATCATCAATTGCCATAATTCTTCAACCTCCATTTCCAGAACATCCTTGGAATGGTCCATATTCTGCCACTTACTTCTGCCTCTTTCTCTTTGTTTCAGGTTATTGCTGTTGTCCACTAACTCTTCAAATTGTTCTTCTTCTCCTTGAAGTTGTCAAATGCTACGACTTACTCTTACTTATTCTTCGCTTATTCTGATTTTCTCCCTTTCATCCTTACGCTTTGTCAAGATTATCTCTGTCTGCACTAAATCTCGGCTTTCCAACATTCTCTCCAGCAATTGAACATCTCTGTTCCATGGATTAAATTCTTCCATAGAATCTTCTTCTTCCATTTTTATTTGGCTGCTCATCTGTGCCAAATTTCCTCCAGCATCTACAACTAAACCTACACTCACAAAACAATTGTTAAAATAAAAAACATAAGGCTTCTGTGCCTTTTCCTCCTTCGACAACAATTCAGTTTGCTACTTTGTTTTCTCCTCCTCTATCAGCACATCAGTATGCTGATTTGAATTCTCAAAAGAATTCATGAGACTGTCAACTAGTCTCTTCTCCACACCATCTGTTCCAATGATGTCTTCCTGTCCCTGTCCACTGTAGTGAACTTCTTCATTCTCATTCAATTCTGATTTTACAACCTGAACACTTACTTTTTGGTTTTCTAGCCTTTCTTCCAAAAGACTTAACTCATGCCACAAATTTGCCATCTCACTTGGAATTTCTCCCAAAAGTTATGTACAATCCTCATTATCTTCTTATTTGTCACAAGCATAACTTATTGACACTATCTCTTCATTCTTTATTAGAATAAAATTCTGATCCTCTATCCCTTTGATAGTTTTAAATGTTTGTCCATCACTCTCCCTTTGATCATTTAAGAAAATCAATTCCTTGTTATCCTCTTCAATAGCAAATTTCTTATCATAGGACATAACTGTCTCATCTCTACTGAAGATATTTCCTCCATTAAGCATGGAATTTATGAACTCCTTCTGCTGTAATAACTCAACTTGATCTTCCTTTGAAAGGCAGTCATCATCATACTTTACCTGGCAATTTTCAGCTTCATTCAAGACACTTCCATAAAATGGTTTGTCTTCTGCAATACCTGCATTCATACACAACCTGTTAGTTATAAAACCACAAGACCTCATGACCTCATCTGATGATTCAATCACCAATTCCCCCAGCTATTCCAAGTCCTTTACATGACTTAGAAATATTTCGATGGTCTTCTCCTCAATCTCATCAAGTCCTTTACTTGGTTGCTTAATATCCTTCTCTACTTCCTCTTTTAAAACAGAATTTAGATTATGCCCGTCTTCTTCCCTCTTTATGTCAACATCAATAATTTTTCGTCCTTCACATATTTCTCCTGCCAACATACAAAAATTATCAGATTTAAAATCTTGCGATCCTTTGATCTCACTTGAAGTTTCAGCCTTCATCTTCACCCAGAACTTCACCTTGCTTTGGTTCACAGATGGACACTTCCATTTCCAACTCAGCTTCTTTGAGTTTTTCCATCAGCCACCTTACTTGCCTTTGATGTAGCCTTCTCTACAACTTATGCCACTTCACTGGCTTCTTCCTCAAGACCCAACCTAATCTTTGTTTTTCCTCAAGTATCATCATCAATACATCGAGTTGTCCTTTCATCTCTACAATTTCCTTGTCAAGCTCCTCTTGACTCATCCTCTTGCCATTTGCCTTGCAATTCGCTTTCTTCATCTTTATTCTACTGTGGTCTTCCTCAAAACCTCTGCTATGACTATCAGTAGCCATCTTCTTCTCTATCTTCGTGAGCTCCTCACTCACTTACTATGAGCTGCATTAAAGCCTCTGCAACAACAAGTCCTCCCTGTTGCCACTTACCTCACCAAGCTCTCCTTTGTACTCAGTGTTTTGGCAAGCACTTGGTTCTCTGTCTCTGGAACCTCCTTTGAGCACTTTTCTCTGCTCCTTCTAGGCTTCAACTCATCTGCACCTTCTAAGAACACAACTATCCTCTTGTATTTCAATCGCCATGAAATACTTGGTTCTGACCACCTCTTCTTTCACTTAGAATGTCTTACCAGCTTCCTTCATTACCTTAGCAATTCTACCCACATCCTTTGTGGAATTTCCTTTATGATCTGCAACAATACCTTTGCAGTAACAAGTCTCCTCCTTGCTACATATGCTTCACTAAGCTTCTCTCCTTTGAGCTCAGTATTTTAGCATCTCTCTGGTTCTTTCCTTTAGAACCAATTGAGCACTCCTTGTTCTAGGCTTGCTGAAATCTTCTCACCTCCTTATGCTGTCACCTGCATATCAATGTTACTCAAGCAAAAGATCATTCCCAAGCTTTCAAAAGCTTGCTTCTCAGTTTCCTTTTGAGAATACTCTTATCCTCTTTTTCCAACCTTCAATTAGATTCTTTAGGTTCACATTTGAGTGAATCTCCACTTTCCTCAAGGAACAACATCACGGTGTTTTCCTTATGCTGCTACTTGTGCAACAATATAAAAACCAAATATTCTCCAATCTTCAAATCAAATTAAAAAAAACATGCCATCTCACCTTAAAGATCTCTGTGCGATCTTGTTCCACCATCTCCTGTTCTTTAAACGGATTGTCCTCTGTTCCTTGAATATGCAAGTTTTGCTACACATCACCTTTGTGTATTTACTGTTTGTCAGATTAGAATATGTTCCCCTCTACCTACATGAACATATTTACACATAGCTCTATTCTAAATTCTTTTACATAGAATTTCTTTGTTCTGTTTAACACCAATTGTTTCAATTACAATTCTGCTCTGATACCAAATGACGCAGGGTTACCCCTACTTTCACGGATAGTATGCACGTGTTATGCATATATCTGATCTATCCCAGGAATTTTAACTCACAAAGGAGTCAAATCTTCAATTCTTAAGGTTTAAGGCCCCTTTCTTAAACTCCGCAGAATGATCTACAGACTAACAAAGTCTACCATTAATCTTCCATTTCCTTTATATCGAAACTCATTCTCCATCTATTGGGACTTAATCAGCCCTCTAAACCTTCGTTAACCTTTTGTTAACCCAAATATATATATATATATATATATATATATCCGCACATTAAACTAAATCCCACTCATTCCTTTGGACTTACACAAGAAATCCTTCATATCGCACTATTTTTCATTATAAACCATTTGCAAAGGAAATACCCACAAAACATACCTTTCCACTTTAATACGACCTCTGCACAGATACCGAGGCTCCCTTTATTGCTATTGCTAATTGCTCCTCAACTAGTTTCATTAACACAGGTTCTATCGCATCCGATATGCAATAATGCAATATCAGATTTCAAATATCATTAACCACACCATATAACCTATCGGGTCCGCATATCACCTTTCCATAGCGGTGCACTTTGATCTCTGAAACCCCAGTCGCCGATACCTCTAATCACCGATCGCGCTTTCTCGCTATCGGCATATCGGCCCATCGCACATCATTATCACAACGTCCAGTACCACCAGCCCTTTGACCTCTCCGATATCCAATTTACGATTAAATCGTGACCATCGATCTGGTTCTAAGCCAACGGTCCACGATCAATTGACAATTTCTCATCGCAACTGTCCAAGGCCTAATTCTGATATCCCCACAGGATTTCCTTCAATGTGACTTAATCTTGACCATTGATCATAATGATCCAACGACTACTATGCACCTGATCCAGATTTAAATAGGAACACAATAGATTACAGAGATAACCATAAATACAGAGATGCAACGGAAATAACACTTCATTTTATTAATGGAAAATACCGAAATATGCTTACAACCAGAATTGGAAATAAACCAGCTAGGACGATGGTAGCTTATCTCTGAGAAGAGATGTGTGGCTACATGTCTCTGAACTGTTCCGAACTTCTATTACAATGAGGCTCGAAGGCTTATTTATTATTGAGAAACAATGGAAAACCCTTCACATTCCAAAACCGACCCTTAGAAGATGAAACGCCAAATTGTGGGCCCCGTTTTGGGTAAATTGGTACATCAATTTCCCGGGGTCGTAACTTTGGCATACGATCTCCGTTTGACGCGTATGATAGCTCGTTAGAAAGATCTATCCGAGAACTACCATTGT
>APFE031584971.1:0-19568 GCA_000404065.3 Pinus taeda | reverse complement strand
ATGCAACTATGGCTAGGGCATTGGCCATGTCATTGAGACATCGATCAATGGCCAAGAAGTGTATTTCTTTGAACCCCTTGATCATACTAATGATTCTTTCCCTATAAGGTTTCAATTTTTCATACTTTGTTTCGAAAGTCCCCCTTATTTGTTAGATGACAAGGTTAGAGTCTCCAATTATGATTAATTTTTGAATCTCCCTTGATCGGGTCACCTCAATGTGAAATTTTCTGAATCTACACATCATAAATCCTACCGCAATCACTGGTTTATCATCTCCTACTTGTTTTTACATTCAAAAAGTCATTTAATTTTTTAAATACTGATGAAAAACACTACTGCAAACTAAACTGACATACAGATCATAAATTGAAACAAATATGAGACAAGCACATAAGTGACACCGTTATTTTTGGACAAACGTCCTTGGAAAAACCCAATGTGGGAAAACCGGTGCAACAGCTCTGAGCGTTTACTATTATTAAGTAGTAGCCTTAAATACAACTCTGGATACCCTCTCGACTGTCTAGTTATAGAGATAAAATATACTTGCAGAAAACTAAGTGAGATTACCTCACTTCACCTGGAAAAATCTCTCTAATCTGGAAACTGAACTGACTATCCCTGGCTACAATTGTGTTGCCCGTTCGCATTAGCTGCGTGGGCTAGTGTGGAGCACACTAAGACACTGTGTTAGCTCTGCACTGCCTCCTGGAGCTCTGACGTTAGCCTTCTCGACTGATCCTACTGCTCCCCGGCTGAATTCAAACTTTTGCAGGAGTGCAACTCCTCCCCTGCGCTGGCACTGTGTCAGGCAATGCATGGGCCCTTCTGGCCCAACGTCAGCCTCCCTTGGTCTATGCTGCCTCCTCTGGATTATATTTGCATCTCTCTATTGTGTATTCGGAGTCCCGAAGAAGATCCTCCAACCCCAACTATCCTTGCCCCTCTGCTGCAACTCAGATCACCAGTTCGATTTTCTCAGCAAACCACACCTCAGAAAAATCGAACTTCTTTGATCACATGGTGTATCTCCAACTGACCCTGAAGCCTCCTCTTATACTTTTCCTGTTGATGAATCAAAGACCGAGATTAAGTCCCTAATCAACGACTAAGATTAAAACAGACTTGATCCTTTCCTCTTAGAAGCTTCTCACCCATATTTTTATTTTCCTAAGTTTAGACTTAGGAACCCCATTAAAAATATTAATTATTTTAATAACTCTCAATATGGGTGGAATTTCTCCAAATGATTTCTGGGTCTTGGAGATCTAATGTGTTCTAGCCCCTCCACAAAATTTTGGAGCTAGATCACATCCGATACTATCCAAAATCAACAATCCCTCTTAGCTAGAAATGTGCTCTAGCAATACTTCTCAATAGAAGTATTACACTGATCCATTGCATTGGTCCTCTGTGCTGCTGATGCTTGGCTTGTTGCCCTTCATCCACTGCACTATTGCATCCTGTACTGCTTCCCATGACTCTGCCACTGTAACTGCTACATCTGTACTGCAACCCCCTCTCAAAGTATTGCATCATGCTACCCATAGCACTGCCACTACTAACTGCTGCTCTACAACTCAGTTACTGAGAAGTAAGTAACTGAAACTTCACCCAAAGAAATTTACATGCTAGTCAATATGGATGCCTCGTGATGTTGAAGCTGCTTCTGCTGCTAATCTATGTTGACCCTCTGTTGCTATTGCGCTGCTGCAATTTTCTTTGTGCCTCTTGCACTGCTACAACATTCACTGTGTTGCTTCAGACTTTGGCACTCTAGCTCTTCCATTGTTGCTCCATCACACCTCACACCAAATGACACTCATAATTTTGCTACTAACGTGAAGGGTTCCCGTAGCTGTATGTGATCCAAGAGTTTGGGCTCCTCAAGGATCCTGCCCCTCCTGTAGTCCTCCTAACTACATCTCGATGTCACCCCACCTCTTCTCCAGAGGTGCATGAGCACTCATGGCAAAATCCTCATCATCATCCTCCTTGTTAGCCTTCGCTGGAGCAACCTTCGAGTTAGAAGCCTCTTCCTTTCCCTTCTTCCTGGGGCACTAAGTGGCAAAAAGTCCTAGTTCACCACACCTGAAGCATCTGACCTTGGTTATATCCTTTTCCTTCCTTTTTTGCTACCCATGTTGTCCCGATGACGTGAGAAATGCATCCTCCTCCTCCTGTCGAAGAGTTGCCCACATTTCCTCCCAACTAGGGAGAGAAGATCTGCCCAATATAATCTAGAACAATGTCTCCCAATCTTCGGTGATTACATTTAGGACATTCCTAACCATGAACTCAAGATCTAGTGTAGACCCCACGAAAGTCAACTAGTCTTGAATCCATTGCAACTTGAGAAAGAAGGGATCAATCTCTTCTCCCTTCTGCATCTAGCACTGCCTTAGCTGATTCTCCAATAGCATCTTCTGTTGAACAGAAGTCCCCTGGTACAAGGTGGTCAATGTTTCCCACATCTCCCTTGATGTGTCCTTTTCAGTAATGTGTGGGACCAAATGATCTCTGACCCCATCTAGAATCATGCTTTAGCCTTCGCCTAGGCCTCTTCGTACTTTTGCAGCGGATCAACGTCGATTGAAACAAAAACCACCTTCAAGGCATAGTCCTTGATGTGATTCTTGTCTAAGATTACCAAGATCCTGGCCTTCCAGATGACAAAATTGGATGCTCAATCCAATCTATCTTGATCCCTTAGTCCATTGATTTCCATCTCTGCTAAAAAATATAGCACTGGTTCTCTTCTCCCTCTCCTGTTGCTAATCCAGCAAGACTAGGATCTGGATTTCTTAGGTGCTAGAAATCCTCTAAGGAACAATCTCCTCTAGACTACCTTTGAGTCCTGATTTCCTTCACGGAAATCCTCTGGCCAAATGTCGAATCACTCCTCTCCAATCCTCCTTTACTGCTGCAACTTGGATCTAGATTTCTTTGGCTAGAAATATTTCAAGGCAGTGACTCCCTTTACCTCGGCATTGTCTCCATAAACATTGTTTTGCACCAAAAACAATGTCCCACCAACTCCACTGATTGAATCTACTCTGCTCTTCCAACCCCAACAACTGACTGATTTGAGCCTCTCAGGCTCAGCGCTGGCCCAGAGAGTTGACGCAGTCACTCCGTGAGATCCTCTCGGGTATTGCGTTGCCCTGTATAGGCTCGAAATGCTGACATAGGCACTGCTTGAGCCTCTGCGTCACTTCTTTAGCTCTGCATCAATCCTTCAGCTGTTGCTCTGCCTCTGAAACAACGTTGTCACTCAGGACAGTTGCTTCTCTGCAACAAATTCACTAGATCTCCCAACTGATGTCTTCAGTATCCTATGATTTGCAATGCTCTGGTACCATGTGAAAATTTCTAAATCTATGCATCAAAAATCCTACTGCAATCACTGGTTTATCATCTCCTACTTGTTTTTACATTCAAGAAGTTATTTAATTATTTAAATACTTATGAAAAACACTACTACAGACTCCACTGACATACAAATCATAAATTGAAACAAATATGAGATAAACACACAAGGGACACCGTTATTTTTGGACAAGCGTCCCTGGAAAAACCCAATGCAAGAAAATCAATGTAGCAGCTCTGAGGGTTTTCTATTATTAAGAAGTAGTACTGAATACAACTCTGGATGCCCTCTCAGCTATCCGATTACAGAGATAAAATATACTTGTAGAAATATAAGTGAGATTACCTCACTTCACCCGGAAAAATCTCTCTGATCTGACAACAGGACTGACTATCCCCGGCTACAACTGTGTTGCCCCTTTGCATTAGCTGTGTCAGCCTACGTGGAACACACTAAGAGACAGCGTCAGCTCTGTGTTGGCTCCTCTACTTCTTGGAGCTCTGACATCAGCCTTCTCAACTGATCCTATTGCTCCTTGCTGAATTCAGACTTCTGCAGGAGTGCAACTCCTCCCCTATGTTGGCACTGCCTCAGGCAATGCGTGAGCCCTTCTGGCCCAGCATCAGCCTCCCTTGGTTTGCGCTTCCTCCTCTGGCTTATCTATGCCTCTCTCTGCTGTGTATTCGGAGTCCTGGAGAAGATCCTCTAACCCCAACTATGCCTACCCCTTTGCTGAAACTCAGATCACTAGTTCGATTTTCTCAGCAAACCATGCCCCAGAAGAATCGAACTTCTTTGATCACTTGGTGTATCTCCAACTGAACCTCAAGCCTCCTCTTATACTTTTCTTGTTGATGAATCAACGGTCGAGATTATGTCCCTAATAAACAACAAAGATTAAAACAAACTTGATCCTCGCCTCTTAGAAGCTTCTCACCCATATTTTTATTAATACACATTAATATTTTTATTTTCCTAAGTTTAGACTTAGGAACCCCATTAAAAATATTAATTATTTTAATAACTCTCAATCCGGGTGGAATTTCTCCAAACGATTTCTGTGGCTTGGAGATATCATGTGTTCTACCCCCTCCACAAAATTTTGGAGCTAGAGCACATTTGATGCTAGCCAGAATCAACACTCAAGTCCTAATAGGAGGGCCTCATACTCAACTATGTTATTGGTGCAAGTAAATTGGAGCCTTAAAGAGAATAACAAGTACTCCTCGAAAGGGGATATGAATTCTATCCTTAGAGTGAGCTCCATCAAAATACATTACCCATAGCCTGGGGAGAGGGGAAGTCTTGATATGCTCACTTTTGAAAATTCTCCATTCCCTAAGTTATCTTCTTTTAAGTCATTATCAGATTCTTGAGAGGTGGAAATCATTAGGGCAGAGAACTCTTGCCTAGGGATGGATACATAGGAGTTTTGTTTCCAAGGGAGGTATATAGCAGAGCTATCCTCACTGATGGACTAGTTAAGATCTTCAATGAGTTGTTTTGATAGAATCATACCTCATGTTGGATTTGTTTTGATAATGGTGATGTTTATAGAGAATTGTTTCTTAGGGTACGTATGGAAAAAGATCTTTCTACTTTCTACCAACCCACATGCCCTTAATTATTCACAGTTTAGAATCACCTTGCCCCAACATTTCTTTGATAAGGTATAACCAAGATTTTTCATAATACTCAAGGGCATGATATGGATAGGGCACCTGGAGTTTAGAATGCAATTTTTCAAAGTATACCTGTTTATTCCCAGAGTTACATAGAAAGGGTCAGTCATACTTAAAATCAATCTTAGGGGAATTCTTGTAGCAGAGTTAGGAGGTTCCTTTGTCTTGTTGTTGATTTCTTGTAACATGATTTCTTCATGATGGGGCATACTTCCACTTGAGGGGGAAGGCTCATCTTCGATTTGTAGCATGTTGATGGAATTATGCCTCATGGCTTCTCTAAGGTCACACATCGTGTTTTGAGCTTGTAAGAGACGAGAGGGGTTTTTATTTCAGACATTGAAAACCAACTTCGCTTTGAAGGCATTGAGGTAAGAAGCCATGGCTACATCTTTTGGGGGATACATTTCTTGAGGGATAGAATGGATAATCATATTGAATCTTTGGTTGAACTCAACAATGGTTCATCTTCTCTTCTTTTGCTAGACAAGAGCCCTTTGTATATTTGGACCACATCCTTTTTGGGAGACCACCTTCTTCTAAAGACTTGGACAAATCCTTCCCATGTAGAGATGGAAGATGAAGGAAGGTTAAAATACCAATACTGGGTGTTTCCTATCAAGGTTGTAGCAAAGGAAATCATTTGGCTATACTCATTATATAGTTCAGCGCATGTCCGATATTCAATTTTAGAAGATGTTCTTGGGGGTCCTCCTTGCTTGTGAACATAGGCCGTTTGGGATCTTCGGGCATTGCACAAAAGAGAGCTTCGGTCATTGAGGAAAGGTCTAAAGGTCTAAAGATCTTGTGTTTCTATTTCTCAATTGATTTAACTTCTTGTTAAAGAATGGAATGTGGGGTTCGTCATCTCTTCTTCGATGGTAAGTTAAACCTCAGAATTTTCCATCTAGGAAAAAGAATGGGGAGTTGCCAGAGGAATGTTTTATAGATGTTGTCAATGAACCAATTCATTGATGATTTACTGGGCAGGTAGACCTTCTTCCTCCCTGGAAATGATGCTAAAATGTTATCGCTCAAACTAGCAGGGGACCTAAAGGGGATACCTAGAGGGAAAATGTTAGACCAAGGGCAATAAATGGAGACTTAACCCATTGTCACCTCAGCTAAGGCTCCCTACTATTTACGAACATTCACCGATGGGAGGAGACCTGGTATATTATGGAGTCAACAATAAAAGATAAATCAATAAGTTGATATGGAGTGACCCAAATAATCCCTTTCCAGAAGAGGTTGAAGGATAGAGCTTGCTTGCTTTCTAGCAAGGTACAATGTCTTCTAGGAGAAGGATGGGAGGATTTGGGAGTTAGGTTTAGGGAATATTACTTGTGAAAGATTTTATCAATCCCTAAAGTCCTTGTTGAAATTGGTATCCCGGATGGTTCTTGAAGAATTATATTTTCAAAGGAATGGGACCACACGGAACCATGTGGACCTAGCATAGGTTAGGAGGTAAGGGTTTAGCAACCAATAATGTTCTTAACCCAGACAAGTAGGGGGCAAGGATCAAAGAAAGAATTTTCACTTAAAGGTGATGAATTGATCCTATGGGACACTAGCCTTGGGGATATTAGGGAAAATTTTGATCTCGGAGCTAGGGCTTGGCTTTTCTCACAACTCAATTGTTGGAATGGATTCAAAATTAGAGGACGCCTTGAGGAGACACCAACGCAGGAGAGACTAGGAGGTTAAAATTTTTGGAGGGGTATTTTGTCGAGAAAATGATGCCCTAGGTGACCCAACCTGGCTAGACCTAGGAAAAGGTGAAAAATAGTTGATTTTAGGTGACCACCTCTTGGTATATCAATGCCTTAGTTTTGGGAGAATGGAGTCTATGATAAATATGAATGAAGACCTTGGTTCTTAGTCAAGGAGGCCTCAAGACTACCTTGCTAGCTTTCTAGGGAAGAGAGAAGCAATCTTGCAGCTATTATACTTCTATGTGAAAAAGGTGATGGCTTATCAAGATGAATTCATTGATAGAATTATTCCTAGGATATTTCATTCAAATTACATGGCCCATACATTGAGAGATGCTATATAGAGACAAAATTCCACAATTTAAGCAATAAATGCATGCAACAATTAGCTCTAAAAATAGAGAAAATCCCAATCCAATGTATATGAAAAATTAAAAAAAGAATAACATTAAAGGCATATACTTACATGTAATAGAACATATCCAACCATCCACTATTTGGCAATAGAGAAGTTCCAAGATAAGATAAACCAAATCCGTACATCAAAATTCATCCATAAAGCTCCAATTCATCCTCCAAGAAAAAGTGCAAAATTCTCAAGAGAGAAGAGATCCAATCCAAAGTGATGATGAGAAAATGAACTCATCTCACTTGTATCTATACACTAATGAGGATTTCAATTTAGTCTCCTTGGCCTACATAGTGAGCTAATAATCTAACTTTAGGTGACAAGCCCACCAAACTAGCTCACAAATGAAATAATAAGCCTCCTAAGAGATCAGATGATAAATAATAAATGTTGTAGGGCCCTCCAAGAAGCTTGATGAGGTCCCTGGGTGCCATAATGAAGAGTATGACCCTCAAAAGTGATGGACAAGGGGTTGGCCCCTTGTTCTCCAAACAATAAATCTGTGGTGCTCCCAATGGGTGTGGGGGCACAATAACAACCTCATGGGTCTCCAAATGAGTCGAATATGCCTGTAGATTGTCTGCAAGGGCTCTGAGGATGGTGTAGGGGATGCCACATCATCATACAAGTCCTAGGTCAGCTGCCAAGTGCATGGTACGACCCAGCTGCCAAGTGCATGGTACATCTGTGGGGCTGACTGGGAAAAGGTCAACCAGGTGCATCTTCCTCGTCCAATAGGAGTATCTCGGGCATATGTGATCATCCTCGGGGATTGATGGAATGTTGTCTACTATTGTGGATGCCCATGGATCTCAACACACACCCTACATGTGCCAATGTAGCTCTCTTGAGGATTAGGACCCCGTATAGGGAGACCATCTGTAATCCTGCATAAGATCCAATGCGTCCCCTAGCCTTCTAGTACAACAAGTCATTAGAGAAATCGAGTAAATGAGCTTACCAACCATGGACCACAGGTGGGGACTTCATAATGGCCTGCCCTTCCATAATGGGCTTTGGGATGTGCCAATGTCTCCTAAACTGCAAATGGGATTAACCAAGTATCCTATTAGGTGGTTTCTACTTCTAAAGGGGATAATATATTCAAGGGAAATCTTTCAAAAGGTGGTGGCATGTGATAGATAGGTGAATGTAGTATGGGATGAGAAGGGGCAACCCTGGGCCACATGCTGGGGTACAAGGGGTAGCCAATAGAAGGGAAGCTCATACTTGGGTTTATAATGTATAGGAGGGAGAAATAGTGGTACATGAGGTGCCCCGGGCTTGATTTTTCCACCCATATTTATACGCCTTTTTATGTTTCTTTTTATTAACTGCTCGGAGCTCAAGGGGTACGAGCATGATGTATAAGATATACCAGTGAATACCCCCCTTTTAAAGTAGGTCAGTTTATTGCCTAATAGGGGTTGGGACAATCATGGGTTCCTATATGATGGAGGAAGCTCATATAACCTACAGGAACTAGGGTGACGGCCATGATGATGGGGTAGACCTCATGTGTTGGCTTTTTCCGACATGCTAAATGTGTTTGTCCCGACCATATTTTGAATTTTGTGGTACATTTTCCTATTGGATGTGGCGAAATATGCTTTTATCTTTTCTTTTTTTTGCATCAACCTTCCAGACCTAACTCAAGGTGTGGGCAAGGGGAAGGGGTGAGTCAGCCCCATGTTGACTCAATGGAGGAATGTGGACCCAGTTGGGAAAAATGATGGATGGGGTAATAATGAGTGGAAAGGGGGTAATATAAGCGGATAAGGGAGTAGGACCACACAAGCAAAATCAGGTTTTCCCGTGAAATACCATACCTAAAGCCAAATAGTCAATAAAAGAGATCCCACAAGACTAGAATCCAAGGTTAATATCCAAAAGGGGTCTAGGGGACAAGAGCACGATTCTAGTCCATTCATTCCGCCGAATTCTCCCATTAATCCATGCCCAAAAGTGTCCATGATAAGCAAACTGCAATACTCAATTACCAAATGACAAGGCATACCTTTAGGCCCACCTTCAAGCATATGATCATGGTAGATGGGCGAGGGTCTATATGGATAGTTCAGGTGGCGTAGTAATGGAACAATGAGCTAGCTGGTGACTGCAAGGTGTTGTTGGCTGCCAGCTGAGGACTGTCTTAGAGAAATGTTTTTCTCCTAGTGATAGCACCCACAAAATGTTGGGTAACAAGTATAAACCCCAAAGGATGGTGATGTGGCACCCCATCATTAGACAACTCATTATTGAATCAAGAAAGTTGGGCTTTCATCAAGGCTAACATATTTTTGGAAGCATTTAAATTATTTAATACTTACAAGGGGTCTTGGATTCCAAGAAGAATCACAACCCTAACCCCCCCTTAGGGCTTCAAATTATATAAAATTCCAAATTTAAAAAGTGAGAGGGATCACACTCCTAAAATCCCTTAAATGACTCTCCTACTAGAAGCCTCTTTTCTATCCAAGAAAGATCTATTTAAAGGTTCCTAGTCTCTTCATCTATGTAAAGATTTTTTGAACAAATATAATTTGTAATAAAGCTTGGTAATTTTACTCGCTCCTGTGGTGAACAAATCTATCAAATGAGAGGCAATCTGAGGAGGAATTTTGCATATGTATTTCGATTATATTTTTTTGGGATTATTGTTATGTTTGGTTTGATTATTACTGGCAGAAAATTTGAAATTATAACCCATGCAATCCTCAATGGTTCATGAATGGCTTTGAAGGGTTTTTTTGGGTGATCTCTATGGTTCGGTCCTCATTTTTGTGATTGCAAATATGATACTCTACCCAAGTTCAAACCAATGAAGTACTCTATCCCTGTGGCCATCAAGTTTTGAAGCATTTGTTGTACCTTGTAGATTTCATTTCAGTGATTCGGTCCCATCCTGGGTATCAATTCCAAACTCTGTTATATCTTATTCTTGAGGATTGAAGGCAAGTAAAAGGGTCTCAGAATTCCCTTTTTAGAATAGTGAAGTACTTTGTGTGAATTCAATGATAACAAAAATTATAAGAACGTTTCTTTTGCAACCTATTCTCTGATGTATACAAAGAAATTTACGGATTGGAAGGTTCTCCAAATAATGTGAAGATTCTTGGCCTATGGTTTCTTCAAAGTTTGCAATGGCAAGGAGTGTTGAACTACTATTATGATATTTCCAATCTTTCATACTTGCAACTCCTTTAGAAGTCCTCCATGATAGCGGGGATCCTGAGTCAAATTACAGTGGTTATAACAGTCTCTATTGGGCTTACACTTTGATATAATTGCTAGGAGAATTCAATTCGATTTTACAAGTCCAAGGTTGAAGCAGTTTAGCGAAAGTTTTCGTTTTCACTCTTCATAGCATCTTGTAATTGTCCAATTGACACATACTTTAGATCTGTTATCTGAAGATTTGTAGCCACAATAAAATCAGTGTTCCTTGCTTGGAAATTCAATCCTTGAACTTAAGTCTATTTTGAAGAAGCGATAATAACACAACTACAACATTACAAGGCATATAGTTCGGCCTTTTGAAGATCAATTATTGTATCATTTCAAAAGAGTTTAGTCCAGTTCAATGTAATGAGACAGAAGTTCCATATATATTTATAAGTTTCAACAAGCTAATGAAGCTGACTTGATTTGAATTTGCAGTGGTCTATTTACTACTAACATCAACAAGTATTGGCACAACCACGTCTACAGTCACTCCCTTAGCCACGAGTCTCTCAAAACCTATTATCGCTTATAAGCCTACTAGCGTGAGTTAAGTGAATTTGATGTTGAGTATGTCGATTAAGTTAAGGAACATATTTAATATATTGCACATTATATGATAAAGAATATTCAACCCCATATACATACTTTACTTTTGTTTTGAAAGTTGGATTTGTCACACAATTAGCAATAGTGGGTGGTTGGTAGATCATTTGGAGGATGCCTACAAAGAATCAGATTATAGAATGGTTAAATTTCTCTACTGATAGATGGCCGAAGAAAGTATGGTTACTCATACAGAGAGGGATCATGTTTTGATTTAGTAATTGGGGATTGTTGTTAAAGGCCTTCCTTATCTTTAGTATATTATTAGTGCCTGTGTTGTTAGTCAAGAAGTTGGCCTCACTTTGAGGCTTTGTCTCCTCATCTTGCAACAAGTTGCAATTGGATTTCTGAAGTAAGAGTTGTGCAAATTATAAGGGTTTCCAGTAGTAAGAAAGAATAGAGTCTCATCATTCTTGAAGTTGGTATAGTGAAGTAGAGCATGTTGATGCTAGGGTTTGTTGCAGCGTATTGGTCCACCATCCTATGATCCCAAACTAGTCAAGGATACAATCATAGTTGGGCATCATTCAAATTAGTGGCATTTAGGGTTATGCTTGTGGTAGTGTAGTATTGCAGTTTATGATCTCAGAGTAGAGATAGTACAGGTCATTGGGTCAGTGGAATGAACATACTACTACTTGTATTACTAACAAATATATCTATACGACGAACAATTGTGAAGCTAGGGTTTCAACAACAAAAGTTTAGGTTCAGTATTGGCATTGATATCTATGGTTTGATGTGAGTTGAGCAGTGAGGTTGCCAAGGTTTGACAGGGATATAAAGAAACATCAAAGATTGTGTTGTAGATATTATGTATTGATTCAGAGCACAGGTGGATCTAGTCTGAAAATTATGAAATGTGGTACGCTGACTGATCAGGGTGGCAAGGTGGTGCAAGGAAAAAGTGTGGAGACTCCTTCAGGATAGATCCTGAGAACACTTTAAGGTTGCAAGGTGGTTCTAGGGTAGGTTGGAGCCTACATAGGGTGTTGGAGAGTCCATCTAGTTGCAGCCAGTACATAGGGTGTTGGAGCACCTTTAGGTTGGAGCTTGTAAACTAGGGCGTTGGAGCGCCCTCCCAGTTGCAATTGGTAAACAGGGCATTGGAGTGTCCTACATGTTTGAACCTGCAAATCACAGTGTTGGAGGTCCTTTAGTTGGAGCTAAAAACTTGATGTAAATATTTTGAAGACAAATATTAAGAAGCGTTCGGTGGTTTTTGTCTTGGAGGGGTTTCCACCTAAAAATATCTGTGTCTACTCTCTCTATACGTTATGCATTATTGAATGGTGTTAATGATGTTTATGTTTATCTGATACTAATAACAATTAATGTTCTATGGAATTAAAAATATACTAATTGCAAGAAATTTGATTCACCCCCTCTCAGTATTTCCAACAATTGGCATTAGAGCAGGTTCTTTAAGTAACAATTTAACAACTGGAAGGAAAATCTCAGAGTGCAAAGATGGGAAATAAAAAAGGAAATCCGCCAAGCATTCAAAGGAAACTAAAGAAATTCGATGTATAAAAATAGTTTCAAATCCTATTATCGTTGATGAAGAGAGACAGGTTGGTCCAATTTCTCTGTTTACTAAATCAAATGTTGCATTTTGGAAAGCTAGAATGGAAAATTATTTCCAAGCTATTGGATGCAATGTATGATTTTAAGTTTTTGATGGAGATACATCCACTGATGAATTCAGAAAGTGCAATTTAAATGCTATGAGTGTCATTCGAAGTGCATTGCCAGATTTTGTAAAATCCAAATAGCTCATCTACCAAACATATTTGGGAGAAAATTCAAAATCTTCATGCAGGTCAAGATAAAAATATTAATAATTTTTCGGATCTTGATATCAAAGAATCGAACAACGATGATGAAGAAGATGTAGAGGAGGACAAGGACAAGGAATTAATTAATATCTTCAAAGGATGGAATAAAACAAAGGAAAATCACACACTCAAAGAAGGAGTTGTTCTTTTGAAACTCCAAGTGCAGGAAGAAGAAAGGAAAGAGAAAGACTTAGAAAGACAACTAAAAGAATCTAGTCAAAGGTACGTAGTTGAAGTTGATAAAAAAACGAAAGGAACTAGATGCATCTTCGGCATAAATTAGCAGACTCAGAAAGGAAAATGAAAGGGAGAATGAGAAAATACAAGTTCTTAACAGAGAAGCAGAAAATGTCACTCTTCTAAAGCTAAAAGCGGAAGAGGCAGAAGAAAGAAGAAAGGTTTTGGAAAGAAGGTTTCAAGAAGATATTGCTCAAGAGCAAGAGGAACTTGACCTTGCCTGAATTGAAATGACAAGCTCAAAAAATGGTAGAAAGAAATTGTTGGATGACAAAAGGAAGAACAACAAAATTTCTCAATCAAAGATGAAGGCAAAAGAAACAGAAGAAGTCCCATGCAATGAACGTACAAGCGCTAAGTCCTCGCAAAGAAGGATTGATGAAACATATGATAACAAGATCAGTCAAAGACCAAATTAAAATGAAGGGGAAATGAAGATTAAAAATGTTGTGGCTCCATGAAGTAATGCTGAAGGATTCAAGGGCAAGGATCAACATGAGGTTGTACCTACTCGAAGAAAGAATGAATACAGAAGATCATCCAAAAAGGATAACTCATCTAGGTACTCTAATTTGTTTAATGGTTATTGTTTTTCATATGATAGCTTTGGACATATGGCTAGGGATTTTAAAACTGATGACAAGTACAATTATCAAGGGCAGTATCAAAATCCTAGAAATAAGGTTGTAGGTACTTAAGATAGATAGTTCAATGATTTTGTTAGCCAGAAGTATATGTCTGTCGTTCCATCGTTTAGGACAAATGTTGAATGCTATAAATGCCATAAATATGGACATATAGCACACAATTGTTGGTACACGATGTAATCATTCATAATGGACAACCCTAATATCAGGTACACAAAAGTCTGGAGAAGAAAACAGATGCAAGAAGACTAAGTAAATGAGGAAGTCTCAGTAGTAATGCTTTTAGGTTTTGTAAAGGAAGAAGGGCATGATGAATCCCTAGTAGAAGATGTCAAGGTTCGAGACGATCCAGCTATAAAGTTGGTTTCTACCTTGTTCTGAACTTTACTGTTGAAGACTCCTTGTCTGGTGAATCTTGAACAAATGGAGCCTATATAACAGGTTTATGGATGACAGATGATAGATTGCATAAGCAGTCAAAGTAGTTTTCAGCATCATGGGTAGCTTCAATAGAATAACAACTTAAGATTAAGGTAAAATCAGATGTGTCAAGTCATGGGATCATAGCAAGCATTAAGGAAGAAAAGAAGAGTTAAAGGAATATAGGTCCATAGTGACCGCCATCTCTTTCAAATTGAAAAACATGAAGAAAAGCATATCATTAGCAGAAGTCAAAGGATTCATCAACATTGTGGGCAGATTAGTAAACTTGAGGAATAGCAGGATTGCATATTAGAATTACAGTAGGTCTCGACTCTCAATTAGGCAATTCTTATGAAGCACAACATGTCAAGGGGAGATAGGTCGTTTATTGCAACAAGCAATGATTTAGGCATTTCGAAGAAGATAAGGTATCTTAAAGGAAGATAGATGAAGTCTTCTCATCAAGGGGAGCATAGGCAGGTTACAGGTCCATAGAATCAAGCAGATTGTCAGGAGGAGTCACCCCTTGCCATTAATGTCAAAGGGGGAGAGAAATTAGGAGAAGATCGAGGCATGAAGGCAAGGGGAGTAGTTATCGTAGGGGGAGTACATGTGTTGCCATCAATGACAAAGGGGGAGATTGTTGAATGGTGTTGTCACTGATGCTAACATTAGTTAATGAGCACTCTAATATTTGTCTGGATTGCATCAAGTTGGATGCTTCATTGAAGGATGTTTGGAAACACTAGCTCTAGGGTTTGGATTCCTTGGACGATGAACATACTTCGTCCTTGTTGGAGGTTTCTAAAGAAGCAAATCATTGAATTCACCTAGGAGATCCTTGCCATTCGATTCTCCCCATCAAGTTGATTCCAATGGTATGTGGCACGCCTCAAGAGCCCTCATGGCTTGTGAGTTATGCTTGTTTGAAGTTGAAAAACTCATTATTGTGGGAATAAAGCCCAAAGGACGGTGATGTGGCACCCCATCATTGGCCATCTCATTATTGAATCAAGAAAGTTGGGCTTTCATCAAGGCTAACATTTTTTTTAAAGTATTTAAAGATTATTTTATACGTACAAGGGGTCTTGGCTTCCAAGAAAAATCACAACCCTAACTCCTTCTTAGGGCTTCAAATTAAATAAAATTTCAAATTTAAGAAGGGTGAGGGATCTATCTCCTAAAAATCCTCAAACAACTCTCTTACTAGAAGCCCCTTTTCTATCGAAGAAAATATCTATTTAAAGGTTCGTAGTCTCTTCGTCTAGGTAAGCATTTTTTGAACAAATATATTTGGTAATAAAGATCGGTAATTGTAATGTCTTGGTTTATAATTTTTCCTTCTTTCCATGGGAAATTGCTTAAAAATTTCTACAATAAATTTCTCCAAGTAATTGCAAAACAAGAACCATGAAATTGCAGCAAAAACTAAATAACATTTCCAAATAAACCCAGATATGCCACAGTTGCAAATAACACAAGAAAGGGAGAATTGAGCAGCTTGAGTTATTTATTGGAGCAATTACTGTTGAAATTTCTAAGTATTACTCGTTAGAAATTTTATCTGTATTCTCTGATTTATTTCGCCTACTTGTTTAATTACTAACAATCTATTTACTCATATAAACGCTGAAATAAACACAATATAGTATCAACTATCTACAGATCAACAACTAAAATAAATAGACAAACACACAAGTGACACCGTTATTTTTGGACAATCGTCCTCGGAAAAAACCCAATGCAGGAAAACTGTTGCAGCAATTATGAGGCTTATATTGTCATGCAGTCTTTCTGAGTACAACTGGGTGCCAAACTGGCTCACCCAACAAAGAAAATAATTTGGCAGTAATACCTCTCCATTCGAAAGAATATATTCAGAAAATTTTCACCATTAAACCCTCTCCAGCATAATCTGAATCTCAGTGTCAACCCTCCTGGCCTCTGTGTCAGCCCTTTGAGGCCCTGCGCAGCCTCTACAGTGCTTTGTGTCACTCTTGTAGCCTCTGCATGGATGACACAGACCCTTCTGCCCTCTACGCAGTCTCTTCTGCCTCTGCATGGCTTCCTCTGGCTCAACATCTGCCTATTTGCATCTACGTGAGACTTTCGGCATTATCTTTGTCTCTCTGCCTCATACTCACTACCCCTCACTGCAAACTGATCATTAATTCAATTTCTCTTAGCAAACCCCACTCTAGAAGATCAAATGACTGATCACTCTGGTGTATTCTCCAACTGACCCTCAAACCTCCTCTTATACTTTTCCTGTTGGTCCTTCAATGACCAAGATTACATCTCTAATCAATGGCTAATATTACATTTGGCTTGATCCATGTCATTTAGAACCTTCTAACCTAGTTTATATTAATACCCATTAATATTTTGTTTTTCCTAAGTTTAGACTTAGGAACTCCATTAAAAATAATAATTATTTTAATATCTCCTTAACTGGGTAGAATCTGCCCAAACCATTTCCAGGTCTTGGAGATCTCATGTGCTTTAGCCTTTCCAAGAATTTTCATGGCTAGAGCACATCTGAATCCCAATGCTACCCCAATTCAACAATTACATACAAAGCTCTTGATAGAAGTAGTTGCAGTGATGACCACATAAGATCTGCTACAATAATAAATCGGGCCTCCAAAATAGAACTACAAATAGATAAGTTGCGCTTGTGAATTACTGCCCATAAATTCTATTGTTGGTGGTGGAGGTGAACTATGATTTATGCCTTCAAATCTGCTCCAAAATTTTAACAAAATTAATTGGAGGCTTTTGTCACAAAAATCTACCAAACCTAGAAAAATATTGGGCTAATTCCAGTTGACCTTGAAAGCCCCAAAAAGTGTGAATTACCCAGAAAATATTGTTGTTTCTACTGCTACTGTTGGAGAAGAATTGGAATTTCTGCCCACGAAACTAATTAGAAAATTATGAAAATTTAACCTAGAGCTCCTCATACCAAACCCTTAAAAACCTAGAAATGGTTTGGCTTAACTCCAAGCCAAAATCGAACCCATAATGTCATGCAAACTACCCAGCTAACCAACAATATGCCCTACAATACGAATGCACGATTCTATCCTAAATATTGCCCAAAAAAATCTATAAAATTACCTATCGACTCCTCACACCCAAATCAACAAAACCCATAAATCGTTTGGCCTAATTCCAGCTGACCCAGAATGCCCAAAATGGAGCGAATTTCCAGCTTCACAGTTGTTTTCCCAACCAAAGAGGAACTGCTAAGAAATGATAAAACTCACTGATAAATGGCTGAGAGAATAGCTATAAATCTCAATTAAAAAATCCCGGAAAATACCAACACCAAATACCAAAAAAACTATGTTCTCCAACCCCTACACATGCTCTATACGAGAAAATATGGCCGAGCGAAAATATACAAGAACAACTCTGAAAAATGGTGCCAAACACCTCCTCTAACTATGATCCGGATTTAAACATGAACGCAACAAATTACAGAGATAACCATATACACAAAGATGCAGCAGAAATAATACTTCATTTCATTAATGGAAAATACTGAAACATGCTTACAATCAGAAATGGAAATAAACTAGCTAGGGCGATGGTAGCTTATCTCTGAGAAGAGATGTGATGGCTACATGCCTCTGAACTATGTTACAATGAGGCTCGAAGGCCTATTTATTGTTGAGAATCAATGAAAAACCCTTAACATTCCAAAACCTAACCCTAGGAGATGAAACGCCAAACTGTGGGCCCCGTTTGGTGGTAAGTTGGTACATCAACTTCCCGGGGTTGTAACTTTAGCATATGATCTCCGTTTGATGCGTACCATAGCTCATTAGAAAGATCTATTCGAGCACTATCATTGTCAAAACGCGCAACATGGTCCATTCCATGGACTCATGTTGCCCCCGGATTCCCCAAAAAACGTCGTTTAGGTCCTCAAAACGGCTCCGGAAGTTCAGGACCCGAAAAACTGCTAAAAATAGTAAGTTGTGCTACAATTAAGGAAACTGAAAATGCTGAGAAAGACAATGGTGGGGGTCCAGGTGGACTTGGCAGGTGGCCACCAATATCCACCTGGATCATTCCTCCCCCCTTAGGAAGCAATGGTCCCCATTGCGTTGAGCTCCTCCATGAGATGAGGAAACTTCTGCTGAACCTGTTCCCTGGTGAACCATTTGCCCTGCTGAAGGAGTTGGCCTGCTTTGACAACTCGATACAGTTGGATATTCTGCTGGCGAGTGTTCTTGATCTGTGTGTCCATGATCCGATCAGTTGCAGCTTGTTGCATGCAATCTGGATTTAATTCTGTGGGTTGGAGTTGTTCTGCAATGTCGGACGTGTCTAGTAATGGAGGAAAGTATGGCCGAAGGCGGTCGACATTGAACACTGGGTGCAGGGCAAGGAATGGGGGAATGCTGAGCTCAAATGCATTGTCTCCCACAGCCTTGGTAATGGTGTAAGGGCCATATCGGAGTGGTCTGAGTTTCCGATAGGCTCCGGTAAGGCGTTCCTTTGCAAATGCAACCAGACTTTGTCGCCCACCTGAAACTTGTGTGGCACCCGATGTTGATCATGTCGCTGCTTGTACTTGGCATTTGATTTCTCAAGAATGTCATGGACCTGGTGGCGAATATGTTGGATGCGCTCAATGAAGCTGTTGGCCTTATCTGTTTCGGACTGGACATGAGCTGAATTCATGTGAGTAGCTGCAAGTGGCATGGCCACATCAATGGGGCATAGTGGCTGGAATCCCAAACCCACCTGAAAAGGGCTATGGCCAGTGGAGCCGTGGAGAGCTCGGTTGTAGCTGTGCTGAACATAGGGGAGGCTCTCGTCCCATGTGCGTGGATGCTTTGAGTTATACATGCGCAGAATGTGCACAATCATCCTATTGACAACCTCTGTCTGGCCATCAGTTTGAGGATGGAAGGCTGTGGACTTCGTGAGTTTGGTGTCCAGCATTGACCCGAGACTGGACCAAAATGTGCTGAGAAACTGACTGTCCAGATCTGAGATGATAGACTGTGGGATCCCAAAGTGCACCCACACTCGTTCGAAGAAGAGTTTAGCAGTGGCTTTTGCTGTGATATTCTTCTTGTAGGCCATCATAATGGCCATCTTTGAGAACCTGTCGACGACCACAAAAACACAGTCATTCCCATGCTTAGTAGAAGGAAGGCCTGACATGTAATCCATGGATATGGATTCCCACGGTCGACTAGGGGTAGGCAACAGGGTATAGAGGCCCTGCTTCTTAATGGTTGGTTTGGCAATGGCACAGGGAGTACATGATCGAATGTAATTCCCAACATCCTGTCGAAGATTCGGCCAATAGAAATAATTTTGCAGTACTTCCACTGTTTTCTCGACCCCGAAATGCCCAGCAGCCCGACTGTAGTGTGCTTCCCAAATCATC